>BQNB010157449.1:0-15150 GCA_026074375.1 Tanacetum coccineum | reverse complement strand
GATCTTTATAAGAAGGTCTCGGGTAGGTTGTAATTCGATTGCATGTTTTGTTTTTGATTCGATTTTAGAAGATCGATGATGGATTTATGTTTATTGGACCTTTAAAAGGTTGTTTACTCTTGAAGTAAAAACACAATCTGAGTTCTTTTATTCCTTTACTTGTTTTGAGACATGTTGGGAGAGGAGATGAGATAGGTTATTTGTGACGAAGGGAAAGGTAGTGATAGTGGATTTGATGGATTTTGGTTGATGTAATAATTATGTGACAAGGCAGTTGTTGATGTTGTTATAATAAATTTATGATGTAGTGATTGAGTCTGTCTTCTTTTCGTTTACTTGTTGAACTTTGACTCGTCCGGTTGCCATGTATTAAACTCGATCGGCTCTTGTTATTTTTGACTAGTTCGGTTGTAGTTGAGAATCAACTCGTTCAGTTCCTCTTTATTGAAAAACTGGTTCGGTTCTTGCTGAGTAAACTAGTTCGGCCCTCAAGTGTGTGGCTCGTTTGGTCTTCAAAGAAACAACTAGATCGGTGGACTTAAATATCAACTGGTTCGGTTGCCTTGATTTTTGAGACTCGTTCGGTCTAACTCAAGATACTCGTTCGGTCCTCATGGGTAAAAACTCGTTCGGTTCCACTTGGTTTAGACTGGTTTGGTTGTGTACCATCGTCCTTGTTGCTTTTGTCTTGTCATCTACTGAACCAGCAAAAAAAACTGTATGGACAGCAAGAATTGTGGATTTTATCTTTTGCTCAAAATGTGGACCATAAATAGATTAAGTTGTTGGAGAACAAATGGACTATAAAAATAGAAAAACAAAAACTTTGTTAAAAACAGATTTATAATAATAGAAAAAATAGATTCGAGCACTGTTTGACACAAAAAAAACAACAACATAATAAGCTCAAAATAAGCTTAAAATCACGACACCCAACAAACACAAATACATAACACCCCCGGTTAGCTCTTGATACCAATTGATAAGGATCAAAAACACCTTTTCGGGAGGTCTTGGTTTATCAAAATAAACTAGATGGATCATTGTGTAGTTTTAGTAAGAGAAAGTAAAGAGAGGGGATGAACACCAAAAGATGGAATATTAGATTAAAAGGAAAAATAGAAAAATAAACATCCACCCCCTCATGGAGAGCCATGAGGGGTATTTATACAAGAAACAAAAAGCTAACTATTCCTAGTTAACATAAATGACCCCTGCGTGGTACGCAGTGTCCAAAACTAGTCAAATTCACGTGTAAGACACCAGCTTCACTAAAAGTGAGGCTAACAGTTAGAATCTTAACTGATACTTAACAGTGATTTCGTTTTAAGCTTGGTTTGGAGCTAGTGAAAAGTCAGGGACGATGAATTTATCCTTTTTGGGGCATTCTCAGATCGAAATGCATCTTGTTCTATAATCCCTAAAGGTTATAAAAATAACGAAAGTCAAATTAGTTAGTTGCTAAAAAAACCAAAAAAAATGAATGAGAAAAATACAAAAAAATTAGGAATAAGTGTATATCTTTAAAAATGGTAAAAATGGGGCTTCTTTAAACTCTTGATTCTTTAATTCCTCTCGATGAACACTTAGTTACTTTTCGAGGTAATTAGTCGAGGGGGGTCGAGATTCTTTGTTTTCTAAGTGCTTACTTATAGCATTGCGTGAGGACACGATAATATCTTAGTATGGGGGATTTTGGTATGTGTTTAATTACACATACCTTTGACCACTAAAACCGGACTTAAATGACAAAAACGTACCAAAAATACATTGTATTTGTATGTTTTACATTTGTATTATGCAGGAAATGGATATCCAAGAAAAGGACAAAAATCAAAGCCAAAACTACAAAACCAAGCACGAGAACGGAAAGACCGTGAGAAGTCAAAAAGACCAAGTCAAAGTCAACAAAAGTTAAAAAGTCAAAGTCAACCCCGGGATGAGGCATTGGAAAGAGCATCAAAAACCAAACCCGAAAACCTAAATTGCCAAAAGTAGGCCCACCCGTACCCACCTAGTAGGCCCGGGACAACCCACTTATACCTTATACACCTTACCAAAAAGCCTAAGGCCCTTTTATAACACCCGGCCTAACAACAAAGCCCATTCACCCTTATAACTCCCGTTATCCCTTACCCCTTTTATAATTTAACCCCGTTAGTCCTTAAAAGGACTAACAGTGCAACACCAACAAAAACTTTAAGGGCCAAAATTGCAAGATACAAGGACTATGATTACAATACACTTATAAACCTTCAGGGGGTAAAATTGCCATAACCCCAAACTCATCCCCTGCAATCAAAACACTGTACAGCGTCCTAATTTTCCTGCCCCACTTCCATTTTTACTATTACACTTACCTTAAGGTTAAACTCACTTAACCCACATTCTAGAAGCTTAAATGATGCAATGGATGACATTTTTGGCACCTAACACACTGGCAATCCAAGGCAATCATTGGGGAATGATTGCGTGGACACAATCAAGGGATGTGATGGATTTAAAGAAGCACAAGTGAGAATAGAAGGCCAAGATTGAAGCTCTCAATCCTCTCACACAAGAAAACCAGCTAAAGACCTAGAAGCATCTATCCAGCTTATAAATAGAGCGCTTATCCTACATAGTTCTCTGGCTAGTTAGTTTTTTAGTCTCTTTTGAAGTGTAATTTTTATTTAAGTTTTAAAAGTATTTTGTATTTCAATTCCTTGTAAAAGTTTAAGTTTTTAATGAAAAATTTGAGGTTTGTGTTTTAAGTTTCTGTGTTTGATCATTTATTATAACCTGTTAAGCTTTGAAAAGCTATGAAACAGCTTATAGATCTTACCTAAAAGCTTCACTAAGCTTTTTGTTTCTTTAATCAAGCCTTAGTTTACTGTTTTAATCTCTTTTATTTCCTGTTTTAATCATAAAAATCTAAAAATACTAAAAAGATCCACCCCTTAAAACACCTCAGCTTCTTTGGATGATAAGCTAGCTTGGGAAGAGCTTATAGACCTCACTAGCTTGTCTTTTGACAAGCTAGAGCTTGTAGAGTTGATTACTTACCCTGTTTTGAGCAAGGGTGTTTGTAAGTTTTCATTTTCACTTTTTAAGCTTATTTACTGTTTTACTGCTTATTGTTGCTTATTACCTGTTCTTATCTGCTTATCTATGCTTATTAATGATGTTTGAGGCTTATTTAACTTAGGTTGTAGTTTTAAAATCATTAGTTCAAGTTTTCTTTAAATCTGTCTTAAATTAGCTTAAATATAGCATATCCTGTTTCAGCTTATTTAAGTGCTTATGTGTTGTTGATATATGCTTAATATTGCTTAGTAGTCTTAGTTAACATCTGGTTTTTAAAAGTTTTAGCTTAAAACAGTTTGAATCAAGTTAAAATTAGTTTTTAAAGGGGTGTTTGGTTTAACTGATTTTGAAGGTCAAAACGAGTCAAAATGAGTTAAGTCTTTTGGGTCACCTTAGTTTAACTTGAAATCATCATAAAATTCAGTTGTTAAAAGTTTTTAAGTGTTAAAACTCAAAATTAAGGTTTTAAGAAAGTGTTGTTTGAATCTGTGAGTTTATAGCTTATTATCTCTGCTTATTTGATCATGCTTTTTAATCTTATGAAAAGTTTGATGTTTATGTGTTTATGCAAGTGTTAAAACAAGTTAGCATAAAAAAACCTTAGGCCTGCAAGTTTGTTTTGTGTTTTGCTAAAAACTGTCAAATTATTGCTAAGTGTCCTAAAAAGAAGAAACAACTTTTTCATTTGATCATTGTTTTGAAATTCAAACTGCTTTTTGATTGTTGATTCTTGTAGCTTTTGGATAAGCTTTAAGGGCTTATAAGTTTCTAAGCCATAAGGATCTGTCTTTGAGCTTATTTTTAAGCTTAAAAGTGCCCCCTTGCTGTTTTGTTATTAGGTTTAGCCAAATAAGCCAATTTTAGCTTATTCTCTTTAGTTTAGAGGTTATTTAAGCTTGTTTGCATTTTAGCTTAAAATTTCTAAGTTTCATAGCTTTTTGATGATTCTGTCTCTCTAACTTAATTTGGTTGCTTATTTTTATTCAAAATTGCTTTTTAGGTATAGCTTATCATCTGTTTTAGCTTAATTCTCTTTTTGATTTGCTTATTAGGCTTAACTTAGCTAACAGTTAGCATTTTATAGTTTAGTAGTGTTTAGCTTATTTTTGTCACTTTTGCCAGCTTATTTCGTGCTTATTTTTTATCTATAAAAATATGCTTTTGTAAAAATTGTTTATTTAATGCTTTTCTAAAAACTTGTAAAAAATGGCAAAAACAAAAATATTTGGGATTAGGGGAAGTCCTAGGTGAGCAAGGCTCGAACCCGGGACCTCACCCTTATCACCAAACATTTTAATCACACACTCCTCTACCACTAGCACCCTTGGGATTTCTCTGTCATTCTTTGCACAATTAATTCTTTATAGTCATTTTAGGCCTTTTAGCTTATAAGCCATTTTTGGCTTATTTCACAGCTTATTTGATAAGCTGTTTTTCCCAACTTATTTTTCTTAGATTCTACATTGTTCAAGCTACTTTTGCTATTTTTTTTCAGATTTTTATTAAATAGTTTAGTATTTTTAAACATTTAATTTCATTTAAATCGTTTTTAACTCATAAAAAATTATAAAAATGTCAAAAAAATATAATTCTTTTTTAGAAAATTTTCTTTTAATATTTAAAACTTTGGAAAATTAGATTTGCTTTTGTAGGGTTAAAATTGCAAAATTTGGTTTTTTAAAGAATAGGATTGAATCCCGTTCATGTTTTTAGTGTTTTTAAGCCCTAATCACCTTTATTTTTTGTCTAGTTTTCTCTGTTCTAGCTTTTTAGTCAATTAAGACTTATAAAAACTAAAAAGATCATTTTAGGACTTAATTTTGATAATTTAGGGTTTTTAGGTCTCGTTTTGGATTCCTGTTTTGCGTTTTTAGTTAAAATTTGTCTTACCTTAAGTGTTTTTAAGTTTTTGCCTTAATTTTCCGGTAGTTTTAGATAACCAATCATAATCTTGTCCCATTCAAGCATCGATTCTCAAAACGCCTCTCGACTTTCAATTGCATTCCTCGTTGGAGATAACGACCCGGGAATTATACTCCCGGATTACTACATTGAGAGATTTTTTATTCTTACTCTTATTTATATATTTATAAGTATATTTTATATTTATATTTTAAAGGGTTGAATCTTAAGTTGTCATGAGTACACATCTTCTTACACATAATTAATAAAATAACTTCATTCATTTCATTACATTATCAGCCCAAGTTATTTGTGTTATCTTGTACAATCTTCCTAGCCTCTACAACATCATCACTGGCTTGAATAACATAGATCATTTTATCGTACATTCCTGAGCAATCACTGAATTTACATTGATAGCATTTTGAATTCTCATTAGTTGTGTAGTGGTTTCCAGATAAATTTCATTCTCCCTTTGAAAGACCAGATCAAAGCTTCCATTGTAAACAAAGATCCCTGACTGAGGTTCATTTATCACCAGCCCATGTGCTCCAACAACTCCTTCAGGAGGAACTAGGTTCCTATGCATTCCATTAACCATAATGTTGTTTTTGAAAAACACTTCTTAGATCACTTCAACCCTTCTCTTTCTCTTCTTTGAAGCTGTAGGTAGTTCAAAAGCTATGAGTTATGGTGGAGGAGGAATGCAAAGTTTCCCATCTTGGGTCGCCACCCCACTAAAACTTAGCCTTTAAATTCTTGAGAAGCTGATCATTTGATTTACTCTGAGTCTTGGAAGCTAAGGAAGCAACTCTATCCACTTACTGAATCCCAAATTCTTGAGCACAAACTTATCATATATCTTAAGATTTAGTGGCTGATTATTCCTTGTAATTCTTATGGTAGCTTCCTTAGTAGATTTATTTACCCTATAGTTGAACTTGGTGATGGCAAGAGGATCGTCTTTGCAACAACCCGAGCTTTAGGTCAACGTCTATCCCGAGCTAAGATAATTATTTTTGCTACGTAAATAATTATAGTCGTTTATACTATATAAGGTTTGATGAGAATTTCCATTTATAGGATAATTTTAATCCGTGATTTAGTTTCTATTTGTATTTAGCGTCTAAGAAAGAGAGTTGAATTTATTTTGTTGCTCCAAGAGCGTAAATATGTTATTTTTGTGTTTTTACGAGGTTTAACGTTTTATTAGACGTTTTAAATAAAAATTACTGGGACGGATTTAAAATATTTATTAACGTGGTGTGACCCGAGTTATTGGCCGATTTTATTAATAAAAGAGATACTTTGTACTAGTTTTAAAAGAGATTAAGGATGGAGGGACCTAAATTGCCAAAGTTCCAAACTACAATTCTATAAATAGGCACAAAACTCACACTTATAAACTTTTAGAAAAATTTCACTCTCTTGTCCTCTCCTCCCTCTCTTCAACCGGCCACCATAAGAAAACCACCACCACCACTTTATTTTCGACATGCAAAACGATCTACTTCTATCATCTTAATCCATGTTTCAAGAACTAAAAATCCCACTATAGAAACCTCACATGCATTAAGTTTTGAAGAAGTTGAATTTTTGGTTCGTTCTTGAAGATTTAGAGTATAAAGGTATGTTTATCATTGCTAGATTAGTGTTTTGAACAATTGGTTGTATTGAAAAAGGTTCGGTTTGTTTGGTTTGGTGTCTCGTCCGTACAGTTCAACAAAGGGGGAAACAAAATCGAGTTTTGTTATTGCTTTGTGAGTATTCTAGTTATGTTTTTGTGTCGATTAATTTTATGTTATTGCATGTATATGATTATTGCTAGATGATTCAAGTGCGGAAAATATTGAAAGCGTGTTTTGCTATTGACTAAGGTTTGATGGTTTTGGTATAATTACATAGACTAGTTAAGCGTATTTTGATAGTCGGATTATGTCGAAAATGCCATTTTTATAGGTTTTGGGTTGACTATGTTTGACCAAAAAGTTTGATTTGACCGTAGCGAGTCGAGAAATCTTTGAAATCTAGTTTAGGCTTATGAGTATAATAAAGGATGTTCTAAGGTTCGTTTTGATATAAGGTGGGTCTTGTAACTCCTAAAAACGAATGTTTTACGGCCGAGTCAAGTTTAGGTATTTTTGGGGTAAAAAGTCAACTACGAAGTTTGACTTTTGAAAGTCAAACTTACGTAAACTTTTGAATAAAATCTATAATGAGCAATGGATTAGTAATGTTAGTTAATTAAAGACGAAATATGAAGTTCAGATTATATTATCCTTACTTTCGGCAAACTTTCTAAAAATAGAAACTTTATGGAAAAGTTTCGTAATATTGTTAAGTGCGTCAAAGTGAAATGTTTTTACGTCGCACTTGGAGATTGTAGTATATGATCGTATATACGTAATAATATATATATATATATATATATATATATATATATATATATATATATATATATATATATATATATATATATATGCAAGTATGCAATATATGATTTAATATACTTTTAGTCACGTACCGCTATATATGTATTATATAGGTCACGGTTAAGACGTGAAGTTACTTGCGCTTGATTGACTTGATTGATTTGGATATTTTGCTTAAGGTGAGTTTATAGCCTCGCATTTAAATCTTTTAATTGTTTTTAAACCAGCGAGGGGGATACATGTATGTTTTATAAAATCGAACACATATGATTTTATGGTATGCTGGACCCGATTACGAGATTGTTTCATGAACCGTTATTTGCCTTGCGAGGTGAATGCTAATGCATTAAATAGATCTATTGGGTTTGACAACCCTGTCTGTGGTATGAATCAATTGTGATCACCCTGTCAAACAGACATTTTGTATTTAGAAAGTAGTAGGTATATGACAATAATACCTTGTTTTGGGGCACTTCAACATATAAAATACCATATGTACTATTAACGTTCGGTGTCATGAGCTTATTGCGTGAAAGTAAATAAGTTGCTATACATTGTATTCGTTGCATTGTTTTCTCGAGAACTAATTATGTGTTCAAATATTATTTCTTATCAATTACTTTAAACTCTATGAATTTCACTCAACTTTGTTGTTGACGTTTTAAACATGTTTTATCCCAGGTAACCAAGGATGAAGGAAACGATGGCGTTGAGGTGTCGTGCGTGTGATGGATATGTGGAAAGACTACTTGTGTGTTTTGGTCTTTCAAAAACAATGTTTTAAGTTGTGTTAAAACAATGTATTTTATTTTGAAATAATTGTCTTTCAAATTTAAAATGTTGTAGTAGACGGTGGTTGCGATTCTGTAGGGACCTAATGCATTTTAAACTCTGATTAATAATGGAATACATGTTTGTTAAACGTCTCATTTGGGGGTCGTTTTCTATTATCTTGGTAAATGATGCTATTTAGTAACGCCTAATTGCTTAATTCCGCTGCGCAATCCAATGTATATTGGTTGGGGTGTTACAGAGTGGTATCAAGAGCCAAAGGTTGTAGAGAACTAGGTCGAGTCTTTTTGAAAACCTAAACTATAACGCTTCTACATGCACGCCGAGGCTCCTCGTTGCCATTGGTTACATATAAGAAAGAAAAGGTATATTTATTAATTGTTATGTATAGGTATATTAACATATGTGTTCTATGTATAAATGGTTAAGTATGGATATATTTATGCATGTGTTGGATGCATAAAGTGTTATGTACTGGTGCATTTATGCATGTGTCGTATGCATAGAATGTTATGTGATTATATGATAACTATTATTATATATGTTTGAAATATAATTGAGATATGTACGAAACGAGAATGTCACAAATTGTGAATTTTTATTTTGTTGCGCTTTTATGCGAACTGTTATTTTGGATAATAGTATTCTTATTGGAACACTACTGAATAATAATAAGGAGCGATACGCTATTAAGTAAGTATTGTATGATATTTCTAGATTATCATGGTGAACGTAATTCCTTCCGGTCATATGGATGATGTACCCCTTGTTGAGCCGAATCAACACGATGATGTTCCTGTTGTTCCTAAGCCTGTCTTAGTGGATGAAGACGAGAACCCGGAAGAAGACGAATTTAAGGAAGAAGAAGATCCTCAAGAAGAAGAAGATGATATGGAAGTCGACATTGAGGAAGATAAGAATAAACCGGGGTTAACATATCCTTATGAAGAGGTAGATCCTCTCAACCCTCCGTCGCCTGCTTCTGAGTCAGAGCCTGAGGATGTGAATGAGGTTGAGAACCTGATTGATTCCGAGGATGAGACTGTTCCTGCTAGTGTCTATGAGGTAGGTGAATCATCTATTGTCGTTATTCCTCGAAAAGATGGTAATAGTTTACTACCTGGCATCATGAGACGGGACATTGACTCTTTTTTGGTCAGATTGCTAATCTTTTGAAACGACTGTATGATCGCGAGACGGCGCATGTATTGGTCGAAAAGAAAGGGAAGGCAAAGGACAAGTTTTATGGTAAGCTAATTTTAGATTTGGGAAACAAAGTACGGTCTAGTGTGGAGCAAGGAACGACTGCAATGGAAAAGCTGGTTGAAAGGCTTGATAATGCTGAAGAGAAACCCGAGTGTAATAAATTAAAGAAGGAACTGGAAGAAGAAAAGTTGAGCAATACATTCCTTCGTATGCAGAACATACGAGTTAAGAGAGATCTCTATTGGACCAGAGTTCCAACTCATGAGTTCTATAGAGAGATGGCTCGTAAGGGATTTGTGTTTGAAGAAAGACCAAATGAAGCTACCGATGTTCCAGTTGAGGATGTGGAGAGTTCATCAACGAAAGCATCACGAGGGAAATCAGGTTAGTAATTTAGTTTCAATTGTAGTATCTTTATTGTGTAATCACTAAACTAAATTCTCAGTTAGTAGAATTAGTGCTATTGGTTGTAACAATTTGTATGATTTCATGAAACAATGCAACTATGTATTAACTCTTTGTGATGAAAAATGAATGACTATCTTTTGATTACTACTTGATGTTGTGTGACTGTGGTTGTGATTGATTTGTCATTGTACCATGTTATGAGTATATCATGTTATGAATGCTTATCAGATTGATTTCTTTGTGACGTGACAGAATCATTCCTCCAAAGTCTGCACCTTTAACTCAAGCTGCTATTCGCCGAATAACCAAGGAAAGTGTCAATGCTGTTATCTGATGTAGCAATTTATACTATATATAATATAATATAGGTGACAATAAACAAATCACTTTTAAAATCCAAAAAGTAATAAGTTTAAATTCATAAATAAAAATATATATATTCGGAAGTATCGGTTTCTCGCTTCGTTATCCACAAAGTTTAAAACCGGACCCGGGTCGTTATGTCCCAACGATGAAAATTGAGTTTTGGTTTGTGGGACAATGCTTGAATAATCAAATATTGGATTGGGTTTTCTAAACCTACGGGAAAAAGCAATTAAAAGGCAATCTAGACTAAAAACGAAAGCAATTACGAAATTAAAAACGAATGCGGGAATGTAAAAACGCGACTTAAAACCTAAAATATCAAAATTTAATCCTAAATAGATTATTTAACTTTTTATAAATCCTAAGTGACTAAAATGTAAGAACAAAGAAAACTAAACTAAAAACGAAAGCGTTTAAAGCTTAAAATCACGAAAAACGTGAACGGGATTCAATCCCGTTCTTTAAAAATTCAAAATCTAAAATTCTAACCTTACAAAAGCAAATTTAATTTTCCTAGGTCCTAAATGATAAAAGAAAATTTAGAAAAAAAGAATTATATTTTTTTGATTTTTTAATAATTTTTTATGAATTAAAATCAATTTTAAAAAGAAAAATTTATTAAAAATACTAAATGAAATGGGAAAAATCTAAAAAAATTATGAAAAGTAGTTTGAAGCGTGTAGAATCTAGGAAAAATAATATTGTGCGAAGTGCTTTTTAAAATAAGCACGAAATAAGATGTAAAAGGGCTGAAAGGCAAAAAGCTAAAAAGGGTTAAATATTAAATTTTATAAACTAGAAATGAAAAAGACCCTAAGGCAGTTGGTGAGTGTGTTGTGTAGGAATGGTTGAGAGGGTAGAGGTCTGGGGTTCGAGCCTTGCTCACCCCAGACTAAAAAACAAATGAAAAATATTTTTGTATTTTTATAAAAATAAAAGAGATATTCACAAATTCAAACACAATTTGTCAAACGTAACGTTAATTCGTTTCACAGCCTCCCGGGCAACGACGCCAAAAATTGACTCACGAAATCTTATTCCTTTTTATATATAAATAAATATAAATATATAACAAGGATCAAAATCCACAAAATCAATGAAACCGGAAGTAATATAGAGTATTTCCGGTTCGTTATGTCCCAACGAGGCTTGAATGGAAAATCGAATGACGGATTGATGATTGATGTTTGAATGACAAAGATTTGGATTTGATTTTTCTAAATAAAATGCAAAAGCAATTAAGGAAAACCTAACAATGAAAGCTATTAAAGATTTAAACCTAAAATGAGACGGGAATATAAAAAATACGAGCTATAAAAAGAACTATATTATCAAAAATTAAACCCTAAAGCGATAAAAATGCTAAAATGCTAAGCAGCTTGAGCTCAAATAAGCTAATGGAAAATGGAACATACAAGTTGGGCACTAAACCTAATAAGCAAATGCATACCAAGTTAAGCAAGGTAAATAAGCTAGAACAGGCCTAGACAAATCTAATAAGCTTAACTAACCCTAAATAAGCAAATTCAACAAGCAATTAAGCTAAATTAAGCAAGAGAAACTCAGCAGTACTAACTTAGAGTTAGTACTGCTAGCTTTGAGTTAGTACTGCTGGCTTAGATTTAGTACTGCTAGCTTTAATAAAACACAATGAAACAAGAAATAAGCAAACAAGCTAAAACAGATATTTAACTATCCCTAATAAGCACTTAGGCATAAGAATAAGCAACTAGAATAAACTAGAATGGCGAATAAGCTAAAAAAAACTAAAAACTGATAAACTCTTAGATTACTTTGAAAAGGCGAATAAGCTCTACTAAAGACAGTAAACGAAAGTGGGCTTAATCTACTCTCAAAAACTAAGCAAATCTTAAATAAGCGGAAATAATAAGCTAATACGCAAAAATAAACTAACAGTATTAACTACCAGTACTAACCTGGAGTTAGTACTGCTAGCTTTGAGTTAGTACTGCTATCTTTAAAATCCCAAAAGAGAACTAGCACTACTAACTATGGGTTAGTACTGCTTGTTCCAAACACCCCTTAAAGTTTTCAAAAGTCATTCTCTTTTTTTATTTCTTTTTATTTTAAGTTGATTTGGTCCTAAATTGTTAAAAACATATTATCAAATAATAAAATAAGACACTTATAAGCAGATTTCAATCAATAATAAGCACTTAAATAAGCTAAATCAATCTAACAGTTTTAACTCTTAACTAACAGTACTAACTAAGAAATTTGCACAAATCACTTTTAAACTAACAACTAAGCAAGATAAGCACTAAACATCGTAATAAAGCATAAATAAGCAAATATAAGTAACAAATAAGCACTAATAAGCAGTTCTACAGTAAATAAGCAAAATAAGAAAAATAAAAACTTACAACTCCCTTGCTCAAAACAGGGTTAAACAAAGAGTCTACAAGCTCTAGCTTGTATAAAACAAGCTAGTGAGAGTCCATAAGCCCATCCAGAACTGGCTTATCATCCATAAGCTGTGGTATATTTGAGTGTGGACTTTTTTGTGACTTTACTTAAATTCTTAGTATTTGAGTTAAGACAAATGACTTATATGATTTTATAAGACTTAAAACATATTAAGTAAAGCTTTTAACAAAGGAAATACAAAGATTCAAGAATTGACTTAAAAACTCCAAATTTGCATTAAGACGAAAATTAAAGTTACAAGACTTGGAAAAATAAAATTGCATAAAAATAAGCTGAAATTTAACTAAGAACTAGATAAAAAAAACTACTAGAAAAAACGATCCCTTTTCTTGGGTTACAATGGCCCTATTTATACTAAAAACTTCCTCCTTTTATCTTCCAGCTGTGCTTTCTTCTGTGTTTCTTTGTAGAGACAAAAACCCAAGTGTGCTTGTTGTGTGAGGTGATTCTAAAACAAATCCCAGCCTTCAATTTCTTTTGTGCTTCTTTTGAGTCATCTAAGCCATCGAAATTACTTGGAAATGGTGAGGGATTGCCAACATGGCAATTATAAAGCTGGGGGGAGATAGTGGAGGAGGGGGAAATGTTTTATCCAGGGTGTTGAATGGTTTGCAGGGTAAAAGAAGGTGAAGGGAACCCGTGAGTGGTTCTTGGGTTTAGTTGGGCGGGAAAAAATGGTTTTGGGTAAGTCGGCAGCTTTGGCCCCTCAAGTTATACTTCACCCAATTTCTAATTTCAGTCCTTGTCTTGTTATTCTTGTAATACAACTTGAGGTTTGGCATCCCTTAAGTTGTATTTTCTTCACTTGGTTGACTTTTGACTTTGTCGGGGTTGACTTTCTGACTTTGACTGACTTTGGCTTCGATTTGACTTTGTCTTTTCCATTCCGTGCTTGGCTTTGTCCGTTTTGCATGCTTTATCGTCCTTTTCTTGAATATCCATTTCCTGCACAATACAAATGCAAAACATACAAATACAATGTATTTTTGGTACGTTTTTAGTCATTTAAGCTCGTTTTTAATGGAAAAGGTATGTGTAATTAAGCACATACCAGTCGGGTTTATTTAATGATAACAAAATTAAAAGTGTTTACGAACACCCTTAAGAGTATTCATCATATTACTAACTTATATTAAACATCAAAATTCTTGGCCCGCGTGCTAGGCAATTAAAAAAACCAAATTTCACGATACACGATGTAAAAAATCCAAAACGCACCCTCAAATTATACGAAAAGTTACAAAACCGACCATAAACTTTTACCTATTTACGACTTTTTTATATAACAAACTTTATTTATTAAATATGGAACGCATATCTATCGATTCATTCGGAAAAAAAATGTCATTAAAAAGATCGTCAAATTGCGAAAAAACGAGCCAATATTGCAATGCTTCTAACATGCGTACGATTTTATAGAAAATGTTAAAGTTTAATATATATTTTAGGAAACTTATGGAAATAATCCCTGAGGTTATCAGTTCGTTGCACGGTTAATCCTAATGACTGTTTATCGGTCCGTTGCAAAATTAATCTCGCGCGCTCCGTGACAACAAGCAAGTTACGAACCTCGTTATATGTAAGTTCACAAATATCACTATAGTTAATATGTAGTAGTAGTAGCAATGGTATTTATTTGTTGAGGTGATGATTAGTTCCACATGGACCAACATGACAATTAGTTATATGACAATTAGTTATATATAGCTTTCAAGAGACTAAAGGGTTGGAAAAATATTTACGATCAGTATAGTTATATCAAATAACATAATTTATTAAAAAGGGAATTGTATATATACTCATTAAAATTTAAATATTTGTATATTTATTTAAACACAAGTTTTTAATGTATGATATACAATGCAAGTTAAACATGTTTTTTTTTGCAAAGGGTTTTCCGGCATTCCGGTAAATGTATTACTCCAAAAAAAGATTCAGTATAAAGGATGTGGATGAATCCCACACCTCAGCCCGTTACATAGGCACAAAACGAACATAACAAGTACAACAACTCCAAAGGATGATACTACTAAAACTAGATTACAATTGACTCAACAAACATAAAAAAATAATCTATTTCTTCTTCCGACCACTGATCGTGATATCTAAATCATCACAAATAGCCTGAAGGTGATCAGACATATCATGACTTTCATTCAAATCGTCATCAAACGAGTCGTAGTCATCATCCTGTTTTGTTTCCTTCCACTGTTCCAACAGGCTATTAGTACCGTAACCTCTGTCACTTCCATCTTTAAAACTCGTTGAAGCCATTAAATTTGCGTTTTCACCAAACACCGCTTCCACTTCACTTTCACTATCCACATTACCCTTAGGAACAAGCGGGTTCCCGTCATCATCCACAAACATAAGTTTACAATTAAGAATTTGGCGTTCTAATTTATCAATCTTTTAATAGTAATAGGAGTATTGCTAGCACTACCATGTGCCACATTTAAAGACCCCTTCCCAGCCGACTTTAAATCCCCCCATTCGTACCTAAATCAGCATCATCTTCAACAGAATTAAG
>BQNB010157448.1:0-15150 GCA_026074375.1 Tanacetum coccineum | reverse complement strand
GTTCCTAACATAGTTAGCAACAATAGGGTATGCCACCCGCTTTCCCAAGAAAAAACCATATGATGTATTGGCAAATCGTTCACTAATAGTACGAATAGACTCCACTAAGACAACCACATCAATCCCATTACCTCCCGGTGTAAACAAAGTGCGAAAATTCAATTTCTTCCCACTTGGTTTACTAGTAACATTAGCATATAAAGATGAACTAGGGGCATTGCCAGCCGAAGTAGCTACCTGCATAGGTAGTGGTGGGTATGATTAAGTCGTAGTCACCACAGGGATTAGCTTCTCCTTCTCCACAGTGTCGTCAACCACAAAAGGTGATATAACCACCTTTGAACGAGGAGTAGCATCATTAAGAGTCCCATCCGATTCTGACATCAAACTAGTGCCTATGTCAGTACTCGTCTTTTTCCTATGATTATTCTTCCTCCCCACCGAATCCAAGAAACCACAATTCATGATTTACACCATGCAACAAACTAACAACCCACACTAACAACTCACATTAAATTAATATATCGAAACCCTAGAAAGATAAGTGTTACGGAAGTCGTTTTTCTTTTGTCGCCATAATATGGATCATAGATCAATTTAGTGAATATAATAATGGAGGAGAATCAATTGTAATTGATTCCTCAATCAAACCTCACGTGCTCAATTAATAGTAATGTCAAAATTGACGAATATAGATATAGATCGACTTAGGGATTATTTTTCGTCAAAATCACCAAAAGGGTTTTACATCTGCATATGATATGTCAGGTTCTTATGCAGATCACATGATACTCATGGTTTCCAACTGCCCTTATATATGACGCCTTACACCTCTTTTCCACATCATAGTCCCTGATAGACTACCATCCAACAATAGTATGATGTGTCCCTCCAACAAAGTCTGTACCAAGTTCCCGTAGTGAAACCTGGACTGTAACACCCTCAGAGTATTATCACTCTGATCCTTGATGATCTCCAAACTATGTACATTTCCCTTTGCTTTAACTAGCAAACCTTTGGTAACCCAGATTTCAACCTTGCATCCGCAAGAAAAAACTATAACATCTATATAGAGAAATAGATGTATGAACATACCTAATGTATACTCCCAGTAATAGTCGTTGATGTCGTTACTGCATTCCTTGCAACCGTTGCTGAGTACATATACATCTGATCGAGCATCCATATTTTCTTTCAATCCATCCTTCCTTATGGAAATCACCTCACAAGTAATTGTATCATTGAAATTCAATGATGACTCGTGTGCATATATCTTCTCTACTATAGCAACTGCAAAAGCAGCCTCATTACTATCTTCTATATACCTGAATAGTTCATGTGCTGAGTGTTGCTCCCTATCACGTGCTAAATGATAGTATATCAAATATTTAGTTTGTACTTTCTGTGAACCAGTTGGTTGACCGACATTCCTTAGACGTTCCACCTCAAATGCATGATCCTCTCGCGGTTCCACCTCAAACTCAACTCCTTGCAACACCTGCACTGAACTCGTACCTACACAGAACCATTGAAAGTTTTTATGTATTCCTCACTCCCATTGAAACCTATATTCCTATAAATTACTACCTTTGAAGTAACGCCATCTAACCTCTAAAGCTTATTACCCACTATACCTTTACGATATATCAGAAATAAGCACTTGACCTTAACCGGTTTAAGCATCCTTTCCTTAGATGCTTTGCTTAATACTAGCATGCCAACTAAAAAACCCCAACATGTCTATAGGTGTCTTAAATTCAATCACTAATAATGGTGACCTATTAACTAGATATGTAGACATGGTTGTATCCTCTGCCAAAAAAACCTTGGACACACCAAAATGAATCAGAAAACAACGTACATTAACCAAGAGTGTCACATTTGTCTCCTCAACCAACCTATTGTGCTGTTGTATCCTTGTAACACCTAAATGTTTGGCGACCCCACTCTTCATACACTATTATGTAGATCACTGATTACAAGAATAAAAAATATTACCCATTTTGATCTTTCACCTAGTCTGATATTCTTTTAACTGCCTCCTAGCCTTTAATGTCTTCCTTGTCACTACCTGACCGTTCAGGGTATAGACGCAATTAGCCCTGTTTGTTCATGATAGTACCACCAAAGAACCCCTTATAAAATTGATCTTACCTGACTGCATCTTCATGGTAAAACTTTCTTTTTCAAGAGTACCCATCGATATCTAGTTTCGCCTTAATTCCAGAACATACCTGACATTATCCAACACGAAACTTGACCCATACCTCATATGTACTTAAACATTACCCGTCCCCCATACACGACATTCCCTACCATCACCCAACAGTACATTACCGCTGTTATACTCTTCAAAATTAAAAAAGTAATCTTCATATATGTCATATGGTATGAGCCCCCTAAATCCATGATCTAGTCCAACGGGTTCTTCAACACTTAAAGCCATCATAACATCAGCACTTTCATACTCATCAGCTCTAGCACCGGATATCTGATCTTCATTCCTTACAAAACCTTGAGATTTCTTGTGATTATACCTAAAAAAATCCCTTTTCAAATGCTCCTCGACGAGCAATCATGGTTGGCCCTGGGAATTTTCCATTAACCGTTCATAGTTGCTTGTTCGTGCAAAGCCTTGTGTGGTTCGTTTCGTGAACCTGAAATGAATTTGAGATTATTAAATTAGCTAGAACTTCTATGTAGAACTTCTATTTATTATATATAGCTAAATTAAAATAGAATTCGCAAGTTTTCAAATCATGAATAAAAAGCTTACCACAAATGTATATCGCAGTGTAGCGGCTTGTGCATGAATGAAGGAAAGAATTAAAAGAAACCCTAGATCTTGGAAGCTCATCTTAATTTTGATAAGTCACTACAACATTTGCCATTTTCCCCAGTGACAAAACCGGGGTATCCCAGGCGACTTCTTGATGGGGATAAGTTTCTCGGGCGATATGTCGCCCGAGATAAGTCGAACGGAAAAGCTCAAAGGGGATACGTTCCGGGAGACTTACCTAGGCGACGACGTCGGGCCCACATAGTTTCAGTCAAACAATTAAGTGCCATAGTGGAGGGTTTTCACGGGCGACATGTCGCCCGGGATACTTATTATATAAAATGGCTAATTAATATTGATGTTAGATTAATTAATTAATTTGCTAGAATGCCGGGCAACATGTCGCCCGAGAAAATGTTTTAAATAATTTTAATTTTCAAATATAAAATGAATTTTGTCGCCTAGTGTCAACTTTCCCGGGCGACATGTCGCCCGAGATAGTGCTACAATAAATTTTTGGTTTTACCTTTCCCGGGCGACATGTCGCCCGGGAAAAGTCTGCAATTTTTTTTTGGAACTGCCTGTATAGCAGGCTATTTTCAGATTTTTTTCCGGAATTTTTTTGGAAAAATCTACCAATACTTAAACCTGTGTAAACCAATATATAATCTACCCAAATAGATTACAACTTGTATCCAAAACACAATACGATCAACACATTTGATATAATAAAGCTAAATACATCCAAAATCCGAATAAACACAATATAGCCTACCAAACGGGTGACGAAGTCACAAAACTTGCATTATCCGCAAGATGCAAGTCAATATTCACTAAGATAACAAGTTCTAAACGTACGGGGAAATAAATATTCATATAAGGGTCGCCAATATACACTTAAGACGCAAAATAGCATATATATACTTACCCAACATCTCCTAACTATCCTCCTAATCCTCCCCATCCTCGCCGTCGTCCTCATCATCTCCCTGCTCATCATCCCCGCACCCGCCACTCTCGCTGTCACCACCTATCTCAGGCTATGACTCAAGCTGCGTAAGCATCTGGGAAAACTTGTCGTCACTCCTAAATAACTTCATGAACATGTTTTTTTCCCACACCCCCCCCCCCAAAAACACTGAAACGCGTTATAACGCTTCTCTCTCTTTTGAGCTTAGCGACATCAGAGGAAGTGCTTGCAAGGAGGCGGTGGATGGAAAATGATCGTCTGGCGCTGTCCTGGCAAAACCCTACCAACACCGGGAATGTGCCCCCGCTACTTGCCCCAGCGAACGATGGCCATTATCTCATCCTCGGTGTAGGGCACACCCGTCTCGGTGTTGGAGCCTAGACCCTGTAGCCTCAACATCTCATCCTATGTAATCACAAAATCATAAGATAGTTAATATATTAGTCGGGTTACTTATACTTTATTTCTCAACAATCATAAGTGCGTGTTTTGAAACATAAACTAACTTATATAGCTTTGTCCTCAGGGGGTTTTTTTAAAGAATACGCCGTTAAGAGTAAGTGTCAAGAAGAAGCGTATTGGATGAGCGACTGGTACTACTCTAGTAGCTGAGCTCACCATCTGTACAAACCAACACGGTATAAAGAGATGAAACCAATTAAAAATAAATCAAATCCACAACACACCAAAGCGTTATATATATATATGAATATATAATGTTTATTACATGCATATCTCGGAGGGCGGCAATAGACCGGGATCCCTGTTCGGCATACTACCTTAAAGCTCTTTGCTCGCAGGGTTGTTTCTTTTTGTTTATTTTTGGGCATGCCGGGCACGATTCTTGGGATCTTTCCAAAAATCGCAATCTGCTCATTACCACTCGACCACGGAAATGTGCGAGGGACGTGATTGTCTGATGCGCTCCAGGTCGTAAGTCCAATCCGAGTAAGGAATCCAATACCTTTCCTTAAGAGCAACCTTCTTGCCATCGTAGATGTTGCTGGATGGCCGCATAGATAAGTCGCCAGTGATCGGATTCTATATGGGGACGCATGTCAAACTGGGTCTGCAATCATATACAACAAAGACAAAGTTAGAGATATAATTTATACATTTATCTAAATTTGTTTATTTATTTATATGATATAAATATATAAACGAATTTAGATAAATATACACAATTAAATAAATGAACACGATAATGAAAAAAACATAAAAGAATAATGAAATAACTTACCCCAATCCTTTCCATGACCCCCGCCTTCTACTCCGGCGGCACTTGGCGCCAGGAAGGGTGGTGCAACGACAACTCCCGAACAGCACGTGTAGGTAATTTTTACTTGATTTTTGCCACAAGGTAGTATTGCCCCATGAAACCGCATGCTCGCCGAGAGGCATCAGGGTCTCTTTGTCGTCAAACTCAAACCGGATCGGGGCGGGGCCACTTTTATCTGTGATGGCCTTTAACCCAAGGTTTCGGGTCTCCTGGCGGGTATGCAGCCTGCCCGCTCTCCTGCCACCTAAATTGGGTTTTCGGGTGCCCTTACCTGCAAATTCAAGTGAGTTATAAAGTCATAAAAATTCAAGGCAAGTAAATTCAATGTATCAAGTTTATGCTTGTATTACAATAATCTAGAATTTTCTTACCTCGGTTTCCCAAGCAACCCCCACAACCAGTGGGTATCTGGTGTGGAGAAGGACGATCATCACCGCCATCGTCACCGCCATGACCCCGTGCAACATCTGCTGACATCTGTACAAGTAACATTAGGATAACATATAGAAATTGTAACACCCCAAAAATCCGGTAGCATCGGAATGGTAACAATGGGGTGCTACGTCATAGTACAATAATCAAGATATAGGAAACGACCTCAAAGAGAGGTTTTTAATAAGTAACATTCGATGCATTGTAAAATATCAGAGTTTTCACATTAGGTCACACCTATTTAAAAGCGTCATAAACCTTCAACATACATATGTAACACAAAAGCTTCATGATTTCAAAAGATGACATATGTTTTCAAAAGTTTGAAGAGTGCATCGAATTTAAAGAAAAACAACATAATCCATTGTCAAGATATCCTCGCAGCTCCCCTCCAGAAATCACACTTTAGGACCTGAAATTAAAACATGTTAAAAGTCAACACAATGGTTGAGTGAATTCATAGGTTTATCAGTAAAAGAGTGGACCACAAGATTTAAGTAATGGCGGACTATGTACGTATTCCATAGTCCAAAACAGGTATTATTGCACTAAGCTCATGACACCGAAACCTTAACTGTCAGTGCCCCAAATAAATATAGGGTGCCTGCCAAACAGCCTACAAGTTCCTCAAAATGTTAAATGCACCATGGTCAACTTGTGACCAGAAATTCCAGGTGGGGATTGTCAGTCCCGATAGATCTATCCACAACACTTGCGCTCACTATATTAGCAATTAACGGTTCATGATTTGGTAGGGACTTAGATGGCAATGCGGTAACTTAGGCAATAATATTCAGGCAATAATCTGGATAGCATACAATTTAAAACACTTGTGTCCATAGTAAAACAAGCATGTAATTTCACCCCGTAGAGTTTGTAAAACAAGTAGACGGAAAAAGGGGCTATGAACTCACCTCAAGTGAATGAACGGATAGTGAATATTAAATAAGTGAAAACGTCACGGACAAGTCCGAATGCAACCTAATTGAATATAGGTTGTATGAGTATAATGCATTTAATATAATGCGGCATCACAAGTTATAGCGTTTCATCACCACCTAAAACTCTTTGTTTAATTTATAAAATTAAACACTATAAATTTGTATCTTGAAAAATAAATGTCCATGTATTCGTATTTGCAAAAATAGTATACTTGTCCAATAATTTATTTATTTGTTAAAAATACTTGATTTAACGTTTTTATTATTCGTATAATGTGGTTATATAAGTAGTTCGATCGTCTTGTAAAATAATATTTATAAAGTTAAATCTTGTATAAATATTATATAAGTGATTCTAAATTGTTTCGCAATATTTTTTTAGTTAGAACGAACCCAACACTATTTATATTGTCAGTTAAAAAGTGTCTGATTTACAAACTATACATCCGAAAATTATGAAAATCGGCAGGTTTATGTAAAATGTCGTTCCGAACGACTTTGTAGTTTTACACTTCGACTCAATCGGACCCGAAGGTCCTCAAAACTGAGTTTCAGTAGCATGCTTAAACAAATAACAGTTTTTCAATCTTTTGTACATAATTGTTCTAGTAACATTTGAAACGGTTCGTAACTACACCTCTTTTTAAGGAAGTAAATATGCAAAAATCGTCCCTAAGGTTTTGCCAAATTGCATGTTTCGTCCCTAAGGTTTTGCCAAATTGCATGCTCCAGGGACGATTTTTTGCAAAATAGTTTGATTTTGGGACTATCTATGGCATCTTTACTTACAAACTATTTGGACGAACATGCAATTTGCGCAAAAACCTTAGGGACGATTTTTGCAATACTCTAAAACGAGTAGATACGCGATTCAAAGTTATCGAACATTATATGCAAATAGCAGAAAGAACCAGTAATTTTCACACTACTGAAACTCCAGTTTTTTGAGGACCTTCGGTCCGATTGAATCGAAGTAAAAACGACAAAGCCGATCGGAATGACATTTACCAAAACCTGCCGATATTTCAAAATTTTTCGTATGGTATAGATTAGAGCGCGCGCTAGACACTTTTCCCTACATAAATAGTGTTGGTTCGAGAGAGCGACGCGAGCAACACAAAAATGCGAAACAATTTAGAATCACTTATCTCTCTCTCTTCTTCTCTATTCTCTAGATTTAACATTTCTAATATTATATTTACAGCGACGATGAACTACTTATATGACAACATTATACGAATAATAAAAACGTTAAATCAAGTATTTTTAACAAATAAATAAATTATTTGACAAGTATACTATTTTTGCAAATACGAATACATGGACATTTATTTTTCAATTTAACTAATTTAATATGTTTTAATGAGGTATAAGATTAAGGAGGGGCGAGGAAGCGAGTTTACGTTGTTATGAACGCTATAACGTAGTGATGCCTCAATTAATGATTAATAAATTATACTCATACAACCTATATTCAATTAGGTTGCATTCGACTTGTCCGTGACGTTTTTCACGTATATAATATCACTATCCGTTCATCTCACTTGATGTGAGTTCATATGCCCCTTTCCATCAACTTGTTTTACAAAATACGGGGTGAAATTAATCTGATTGCTTTTTACTACTGACACAATAGTTATAAATTGTATGCTATCCAGATTATTGCCGGAATATTATTGCCTAAGTTACCGCATTGCCATCTAAGTCCCTACCAAATCATGAACCGTTAATTGCTAATGTATTGAGCGAAGGATGTTGATAGAACTACCGGGACTGAGCAATCCCCATCTGAATTTCTGGTCACAAGTTTGAACATGGTGCATTTTAACATTTTGAGGAACTTGAGCGTGTGCGAGACACACACATATCTATAGTGCCGCGCGGCGCATATATTTAATTTTGGGGCACTGACAGTTAAGGTTTCGGTGTCATGAGCTTAGTGCAATAATACACATTTTGGAACTATGGCGCGAGAGCCGTACATAGTCCGCCATTACTTAAATCTTGTGGTCCACTTTTTTACTGATAAACCTATAAATTCACTCAACCTTTGTGTTGACTTTTAACATGTTTAATTTCAGGTCCTAAGGTGTGATTTCTGGAGGGGAGCTGCGAGGATATCTTGACAATGGATTATGTGTTTTCTTTAAATTCGATGCACTCTTCAAACTTTTGAAAACATATGTCATCTTTTGAAATCATGAAGCTTTTGTGTTACATATGTATGTTGAAGGTTATATGACTCTTTGTTATGGATAGTGTGACCATAATGGTGAAAACACTGAATTTAACAATGGCCATGGGCGAATGGTTAATGGAAGGAGGGGGGGGGGGGGGAATCTAACCTCTCTTTGGGACGTTTCTATTTCTTGATTCTATATATATCTCTATGACGTGACACCCCATTGTTACTATTCCGATGCTATCGGATTTTGGGGGTGTTACAATTTCTATATGT
This sequence comes from Tanacetum coccineum, assembly GCA_026074375.1. NCBI lineage: Eukaryota > Viridiplantae > Streptophyta > Magnoliopsida > Asterales > Asteraceae > Tanacetum > Tanacetum coccineum. The sequence continues at coordinate 6,291 of BQNB010157448.1, read as the reverse complement.
TATCCTAATGTTACTTGTACAAATGTCAGTCATATGTTGCGCGAGTGTGGAGCGCGTGTGCGGTGTGTGAGACGTGTGCGTGAGTGATATCGAGGCGCTTCCTCCGACACCATATACCCACTGGTTGTGGGTGGTAGCTGGTGCCGCGCCGAGGTAAGAATGTCTAGATTATGGATGTAATACAAGCATAAACTTGATACATTTATTTACTTGCCTTGAATTTTTATGACTTTTATAACTCACTTGAATTTGCAGGTAAGGGCGCGCGCCGAAAACCCAATTTGGGTGGCAGAGTAGCGGCAGGCTGCATTCCTCCAGGAGACCCGAAACCATGGGTTAAAGGCCATCACAGATAAAAAGTGGCCCCGCCCCGAATCCTGTTTGAGTTTGCGCGCGTGACAAAGAACCCTAATTGCCACTCGCGAGCATGCGTTCGATTGGGCCAACTACTTGATGGAGCTCGTTCGGTGCGTGAGCGTCTCTCTGGCGGCGTGAGGGTCTCTCTGCTTCTATATTATGGGCGAGTGTGCTGCGGGGCGTGAGGGCGCGGGCGCGGGGGGATTGGGAAGGGGACACGGGGTGGTGGCGGAGGGGGGGGTGTGGGGGGGTTTGTGGATTGTGTAGGGGTGTTTGATAGCTCGATAGCGTCTGTGGACTATAGAGGGGGGGTGGAGGAGTGAGGAGGGGGTGGGTGGGTGAGGGGTGGGGGCGGGTTTGGAGTATCGTAGAGTGAGTTATATGATGTATCTGTGTGGAAGGGGGGAGGGGGGTGGAGGAAGCGGAGGGAGGGGGGGTGTGGAGAGAGGCTCTATATCTATCTATATCGTAAAAATTACACACACATTGTGGATTTGGGTGGATGTACACACGTTACGGGGGAGCACTATCTATAGCGGGGACAGGGATATCTTCTATCTCTCTGCGAGAGAGTGGACGTAGTATCTATCTATTATATTCTAATGTATGATAAGGAGAGTTTTTTTATATGGGAGAGACACTTGAGGGAGATATGTGGTTGATAGGGTGGAGGATGGAAGATTGAGAGAAGTGTAGGGGTATGGTTTATACACAGGGAGGACACAGAGATAATGATAGAAAATAGATATTTTAAGTGGTAGTGTGGGTGAATTGGGAGGGTGTGTTTGATAATTTTGAGGGAAGAGAAATTTTTTATAGTTAAAAGGAATAGAGCAAGGTCGTAGGACGAAAGATAAAAGTTATATTGACGCAATCCGAGATATGATTGTATGTATCATGAGAATTATTTTACATATAATATTATTAAACGCTTTGGATGTGTGGTGATTTGATATTTTTAATTGTTTCATCTTTTAAATACGTGTGTATGTACAGAGGGAGAGCTCAGCTTACTAGAAGGTACCCGTCCTCAACCACCATCTTCTTGACACATACTGTTAACGGCGTATTCTTGAACCCTGAGGACAAAGCTCTATATGTAAGTTTTGTTTCAAAACACGCACTTTAATGATTTGTCGAGAAATAATGTAGTAACCCGACTAATATTATTAATATCTTTGTAATTTGTATGGGTCAGTATGATAATGTTGAGGCACAGGGTCTAGGCTCCCGACACCGAGACGGATGTGCTCTACCTACACCGAGGATGAGTTAATGGTCATCGTTCCTCGGGGGCAAGCAGCGAGGGCACATTCCCGGTGTTGGTAGGGTTTTGCTAGGATAGCACACAGTCATTCCATCCCTGCCTCTATGCACGCACTCCTCCGATGTCGCTAAGCTGAAAAAGATAGAGAAGGTGCTAACATGTCAGGTGAACATGTTCATGAAGTTATTTAGGAGTGATGACAAGTTTTCCCAAATGCTTTCGCAGCTTGAGTCACAGCCTGAGATAGGTGGTGGCAGCGGGAGTGGCGGGCGCGGGGATGATGAGCAGGGAGATGATGAGGACGACGGCGAGGATGGGGAGGATTAGGTGGATAGTTAGGAGATGTTGGGTAAGTATATATATGCTATTTTGCGTCTTAAGTGTATATTGGCGACCCTTATATGAATATTTATTTCCCCGTACGTTTAGAACTTGTTATCTTAGTGAATATTGACTTGCATCTTGCGGATAATGCAAGTTTTGTGACTTCGTCACCCGTTTGGTAGGCTATATTGTGTTTATTCGGATTTTGGATGTATTTAGCTTTATTATATCAAATGTGTTGATCGTATTGTGTTTTGGATACAAGTTGTAATCTATTTGGGTAGATTATATATTGGTTTACACAGGTTTAAGTATTGGTAGATTTTTCCAAAAAAATTCCGGAAAAAAATCTGAAAATAGCCTGCTATACAGGCAGTTCCAAAAAAAAATTGCAGACTTTTCCCGGGCGACATGTCGCCCGGGAAAGGTAAAACCAAAAATTTATTGTAGCACTATCTCGGGCGACATGTCGCCCGGGAAAACAGTTCCAAAAAATATTGCAGAAGTATCCCGGGCGACATGTCGCCCGGGAAAGTTGACACTAGGCGACAAAATTCATTTTATATTTGAAAATTAAAATTATTTAAAACATTTTCTCGGGCGACATGTTGCCCGGCATTCTAGCAAATTAATTAATTAATCTAACATCAATATTAATTAGCCATTTTATATAATAAGTATCCCGGGCGACATGTCGCCCGTGAAAACCCTCCACTATGGCACTTAATTGTTTGACTGAAACTATGTGGGCCCGACGTCGTCGCCCAGGTAAGTCTCCCGGAACGTATCCCCTTTGAGCTTTTCCGTTCGACTTATCCCGGGCGACATATCGCCCGGGAAACGTATCCCCATCGAGAGGTCGTCTGGGATACCCCGGTTTTGTCGCTAGGGAAAATGGCAAATGTTGTAGTGACTCATCAAAATTAAGATGGGCTTCCAAGATCTAGGGTTTCTTTTAATTCTTTCCTTCATTCATGCACAAGCCGCTACACTGCGATATACATTTGTGGTAAGCTTTTTATTCATGTTTTGAAAACTTGCGAATTCTATTTTAATTTAGCTATATATAATAAATAGAAGTTCTACATAGAAGTTCTAGCTAATTTAATAATCTCAAATTCATTTCAGGTTCAAGAAATGAACCACACAAGGCTTTGCACGAACAAGCAACTATGAATGGTTAATGGACAATTCCCAGGGCCAACCATGATTGCTCGTCGAGGAGCATTTGAAAAGGGAATTTTTTAGGTATAATCACAAGAAATCTCAAGGTTTTGTAAGGAATGAAGATCAGATATCCGGTGCTAGAGCTAATAAGTATGAAAGTGCTGATGTTATGATGGCTTTAAGTGTTGAAGAACCGTTGGACTAGATTATGTATTCAGGGGGCTCATACCATATGACATATATGAAGATTACTTTTTTAATTTTGAGGAGTATAACAGTGGTAATGTACTTTTGGGTGATGGTAGGGAATGTCGTGTATGGGGGACGGGTAATGTTTAAGTACATATGAGGTATGGGTCAAGTTTAGTGTTGGACAACGTCAGGTATGTTCTGGAATTAAGGCGAAACTAGATATCGATGGGTACTCTTGAAAAAGAGAGTTTTACCATGAAGATGCAGTCAGGTAAGATCAATTTTATAAGGGGTTATTTGGTGGTACTATCATGAACAAACAGGGCTAATTGCGTCTATACCCTGAACGGTCAGGCAGTGACAAGGAAGACATTAAAGGCTAAGAGGCAGTTAAAAGAATATCAGACTAGGTGAAAGATCAAAATGGGTAATATTTTTTATTCTTGTAATCAATGATCTACATAATAGTGTATGAAGAGTGGGGTCGCCAAACATTTGGGTGTTACAAGGATACAACAGCATAATAGGTTGGTTGAGGAGACAAATGTGACACTCTTGGTTAATGTACGTTGTTTTCTGAATCATTTCGGTGTGTCCAAGGTTTTTTTGGCAGATGATACAACCATGTCTACATATCTAGTTAATAGGTCACCATTATTAGCGATTGAATTTAAGACACCTATAGATATGTTGGGGTTTTTTAGTTGGCATGCTAGTATTAAGCAAAGCATCTAAGCAAAGGATACTTAAACCGGTTAAGGTTAAGTGCATATTTTTGAGATATCGTAAAGGTATAGTAGGTAATAAGCTTTAGAGGTTAGATGGCGTTACTTCAAAGGTAGTAATTTATAGGAATATAGGTTTCAATGGGAGTGAGGAATAAATAAAAACTTTCAATGGTTCTGTGTAGGTACGAGTTCAGTGCAGGTGTTGCAAGGAGTTGAGTTTGAGGTGGAACCGCGAGAGGATCATGCATTTGAGGTGGAACGTCTAAGGAATTTCGGTCAACCAACTGGTTCATAGAAAGTACAAACTAAAGATTTGATATACTATCATTTAGCACGTGATAAGGAGCAACACTCAGCACATGAACTATTCAGGTATATAGAAGACATCAATGAGGCTGCTTTTGCAGTTGCTACAGTAGAGAAGATATATGCACACGAGTCATCATTGAATTTCAATGATACAATTACTTGTGAGGTGATTTCCATAAGGAAGGATGGATTGAAAGAAAATATGGATGCTCGATCAGATGTATATGTACTCAGCAACGGTTGCAAGGAATGCAGTAACGACATCAACGACTATTACTGGGAGTATACATCAGGTATGTTCATACATCTATTTCTCTATACAGATGTTATAGTTTTTTCTTGCGGATGCAAGGTTGAAATCTGGGTTACCAAAGGTTTGCTAGTTAAAGCAAAGGGAAATGTACATGGTTTGGAGATCATCAAGGATCAGAGTGATAATACTCTGAGGGTGTTACAGTCCAGGTTTCACTACGGGAAGTTGGTACAGACTTTATTGGAGGGACACATCATACTATCGTTGGATGGTAGTCTATCAGGGACTATGATGTGGAAAAGAGGTGTAAGGCGTCATATATAAGGGCAGTTAGAAACCATGAGTATCATGTGATCTGCACAAGAACCTGACATATCATATACAGATGTAAAACCCTCTTGGCGATTTTGACGAAAAATAATCCCTAAGTCGATCTATATCTATATTCGTCAATTTTGACATTGCTATTAATTGAGCACGTGAGGTTTGATTGAGGAATCAATTACAATTGATTCTCATCCATTATTATATTCACTAAATTGATCTATGATCCATATTGTGGCGACAAAAGAAAAATGACTTTCGTAACCCTTATCTTTCTAGGGTTTCGATATATTAATTTTATGTGGGTTGTTAGTGTGGGTTGTTAGTTTCTTGCATGGTGTAAATCATGCATTGTGGTTTCTTGGATTTGGTGGGGAGGAAGAATAATCATAGGAAAAAGACGAGTACTGATATAGGCACTTGTTTGATGTTAGAATCAGATGGGACTCTTAATGATGCTACTCCTCGTTCAAATGAGGTTATATCACCTTTTGTGGTTGACGACACTGTGGAGAAGGAGAAGCTAATCCTTGTGGTGACTACGACTTAATCGTACCCACCACTACCTATGCAGGTAGCTACTTCGGCTGGCAATGCCCCTAGTTCATCTTTATATGCTAATGTTACTAGTAAACCAAGTGGGAAGAAATTGAATTTTCGCACTTTGTTTACACCGGGAGGTAATGGGATTGATGTGGTTGTCTTAGTGGAGTCTATTCGTACTATTAGTGAACGATTTGCCAATACATCATATGGTTTTTTCTTGGGAAAGCGGGTGGCATACCCCATTGTTGCTAACTATGTTAGGAACACATAGGTTAAATATGGGCTGGTTCGTTCTGTGTTCAGCTCGTCTACCGGATTATTCTCCTTTCAAATTTAGCTCCATAGACGGGTTAGATGCTTGATAGTTGTTAAACTATACATATTTAAAAAGGCCCAATTCAACCCAAAACGGATCAAAAAATGGCAAAAATGTGCTTGTATCTGAGTTTTATGTGTGCAGGTATGGATATGTCAAATACTGCAAGAAAACAGTCAAAAACGGACACGAGAACGGATGAGTGATCAAGAAGCTAAAGAAATCAAAGCCGAAGCCAGAGAGATCATGCCTCAGCCTTCTACAGTCAACTGCAGCTAAAACACAGTCAACCAAAGCCCAATTCCATTGTTTTATAAATTCAGGGGCTGATTTTGCAATTTATGAAAGTTGTTTACAACTTGAAATTGGACTAGCCAAACACAAGGACCAAAGATGTAATTACCCTTTAGTTACAAAAGTCGCGGGTCACTTAGACCGGGTCAAACTACCCACTTCCCACCAATCAACCAATAATATTCCTAGCCCTAACCCGACCTAACCCGACCCT
>BQNB010157447.1:4508-15150 GCA_026074375.1 Tanacetum coccineum | reverse complement strand
TAATATATACGGAATATATTACATACTTTGCGTTTGCTTTTCGATTTATTGTATTTAACCAACCACCAAACTAATACAACTTGAAATCTAAATCACTTATCAACATGTCGCGTTGATGCACTCATCCATCGAAAAACCCAAATTCATCATCCTAAGCTAGTGAGACTTAGCTGTTAAGTTAAGATGCGTCTTCTGGTCGAGCCGTTTCGTTTTCCGTTTGTGTTGTGCTTATTATTTGCATTTCTGCAAGTTGTTCTGCAACATCAAGGTGAGTTCGCCCCATATTTTTACTCGTTTCGAATAAATGTTTTATTATCTTTTGGGGTGAGAACATGCTCATTTACAAACTTATTTACTCTAATGATTTCAAACTCTTATAAATGTTCGTTTGCAAACTCGATTATATGATTGATATCACACTTTGCTTTACTTATAGATGCAATTACTTGAAGCCTTTCTTTTGGAAATACATTGGTTGATTTTACTATGGACACAAGTATCTTGATCTACTTTCCCTGTTACGTGTTGCCTAAGTTACGAATAGACTACTAATGCCCGAACTATCATGAACCGTTAATTTCTTAACCGACAGTACTGGTTAAGTGAGCGTGCGTGTTATAAATAGATCTATTAGGACTAATTATCCCTATCCGGGTAAGTAGTGCTTACTAGTTTCGGAGGTCCGAACAAACGGATATATACCATGTCGGATTGTCAATAGGTGATCTTGGTCAGATACCTTTAGGGCGAGTAATTCGATTTGGCATATAAAATGCTTCCTTTTAAATTGAGCTTCGGTATCATGAGCTTAGCGCAACAGTAAATACTTTTATGTGATATTGTATTTGTTATAACTGTCACATATGTTCTATAACTTGTGGTCCACACTGCTTTTGTTGAACGTTTCAAATTGTTAAATGCTTTTCATAATACTTTGAGTGAAGCTGTATTCACTAAACGTTTTTTATCCTCATAAATGTTTTACTTAAACCTATGAATTCACTCAACTTTATGTTGACCGTTTTAGCATGTTATTCTCAAGTGATGTAGGGTCTCAGCCATAATAGTCTTTTAAGCCTGTGAAGGATGCTTTAGAGCACTAATGAACTCAAAAGTAACTTCTGTGGAGACTCTACAAAACAATCTATTGTTCACGCGGAAATTAAACAATAGTGCTAAAGAAGATTTTAAAATACAATACTTTGATCCTTATGGATCTTCTCTATTATCGTGAAAATCTGTTTCTTGGATTGTTCAATCATCTCTCAAACCTCAAAACCGTGTGGTTTCATTTATCGATATGGACAACCCTAAACTAATTCCCACTAGAAATTAGTTTGCATGAGTCTATCTATACTGATAATGTGATCCATAATAGAACTTATCCAGAGTCACTACGTTACTCTTTAGACCTAATATATAACCAGATTGAACTATATACCTGCCAGTAGGAACTTATACTAATCAGTAGCTATTACTTCTACCAGTTAGGAACTACATACCTTCAAGCTAGGAACCTATTGTCCTTGTCACACGTATGCCTTAGCTAGCTTGATCAAAGAATCCACATCTTGTTCCTCATCTTCCTCGTTGTCAGATTCACTTAAAATCACATTCCTTCCCCTTGCTTTGAGTTTTGACTCCAAAATCTTCACTCTCTTTACCAATTTCCCCATCACATCCTTAAACAGTAGCTTGTGAGCTTGAAGCTCAGATTCCAAACTTCCAATTTTCTTCCCCTGTTCAGACACTAAAGTATACAAAGCTGTTAGAGTAAGAAGGTCCTCAGCACCTCCTGAGGTTGTACCTTCAGGTGGAGCTGCAGTGGACCTAGAAGGAGAAGCAAAGAAAGATCCACCCAAGGGATCATCTGCCACATTAGGGTCAGGATTGGAATCATTGGCCTTTGAAGAAGACTCAACATGAGGGTCAGAAGATGGACCCTGCTGATTCACTTGAGCACTAGGAGAAGTTGGTATTGGTCTGGGTGGTTTTGAAACTGGCTTATGCAGTTGAGCAGCTGGAGTAGTGGGTGTTGGTCTTGGTGATGTTGATCCATGATCATGAGGAGAAGCAGTTTGGTGCACAGGTTCTGTAACAGTTTCATGGTCAGTCTGAGGGTTGGGTGGTGCTGCCTCCCCTGATGTACCAGCTGCAATGGCAGCTTGAGGAGGAGGAAGCATTGCAGCCACCAATGGCATATGGTCTCCATGAAAATTCAGTCTCATATTTGCAAACATCTTGTTGGTCAGTCTAAATGCATGGTATGGTTTGGTATTCCTAGTTTCTATGTCCAGTATCATTTGTAGAAACCTAGTGATAAATGCTTAATTATATATATTAAATACCCGGGATTTTGCCAAATAAAAGCCAGAAAATGCCAAAAGAATAGAAAAATGTGTGCTTTTGTGTCTATTGTGCAGGAAAGGTTAAAAAAGACAAAAAGAAGCAAAATCAGTCAAAAACCGACAAGAAACGAAAAAGACAAGACAAGAGTGAAGAATGAAGACAATCAAAAGCCGGATCAGCCCGATACAGCAAGAAAGAAAGCCAATTGAAGTGCCAAGGACTAATAGTGACAAGTTTCAAAGTTTCAAAGGCTCATTTAGATTTTTGAAGTTCAAGGGACCAAATTTGCATAAGAAGAAAGTTGTTTATAAAGGAAGAAAATGGAAATAACAAACACAAGGGCCGAATTTGACAATAACAAAAGTGTTTTTACACTACATATTGGAGAATAGAAACGCAGGGACTGAAGTTGCAATTACCTCAAACTTTTAAACATAAACGCGGTCTTAAAACCTCCCTCTAACCGTCCCTAACTGAATTTCCCGCCAATTTCACCCACAAACCCAACTTCACCCAAATCGATTCCCCCGCTCCTTTACATAACTCAGCCTTGTTCTAAAACCACTTCCACATCAATTAACCCACGTGGCACCCCTCTATTGGTTCTAACACCTCATCACTATCATCAAACGGCTAGAAATGAATCAAAAATGATCAAGGGCTGAGTTGGAATGGAAGATTCGAGAATTCCTCACTCCTCTTCTTCAATTCTCTATAAATAGGACCTATAGGGTTCATTTTAGTGGTTGTTGTGTGTGTTTTTAATTTTCAGTTTATAATTTTCCCAATTTTAAGCATTTTCTTTCAAGTTTTTTTTAGCAATCAGCTTTAAGTACTTGTACTCTTCTTCTTTTAGCTTGTAATTCATCAATTTGAGTAATAACATTCAGTTTCTAAGCTTCTTTGTTCTTTGATTTCAATATTAAACCGTTTTCATTTAATAAGCTCTCAATAAGCTCTTTTGAGCTTATTCCTGTTCATAAGCTCAAATTTAGTTAAAACTTTGTTAATTGTCATTCATTTACTCATTTAGATCCATTTACATCAAAGTCATGATCACTTGAGTGCATTTGAGTTCATTTTGGAAGCAACAAGGAGTAATAAGCTCTTAGAAGCTTATTGAGCTTTAAGCTCAGGTTTAGAGGCTAGGGAGCCATTAAGTGCATGATTGTGAGCCACTCACTCTACAAGAGTGGCTAAGTGCTGAGACAACAAAAACTCAGGTTTCATGTTCTAGATTTCATTTTAAAATCTACTTAGCTTAATTCAAATTGCTTATTCCTTTGAATTCTCATGTTTAATCCTGTTTCATTTAGCTTAGTTAGCTTATAGATGTTATAGCTTTAAGCTGTTTTAGTTATAATCATTTTAGCTTTCATTCCTTCAATTCTGTCATATTAATTAGTATAAGCTAGAAGAGTAACTAGCTTATTATCACTAATAAGCTGTAGGTTTAAGAGTTTAAATAGCTTCATTAGTTTAGTTAAAGTAGAAGTGGATAAAATGTTTTAGCTGTCTTGGCTTATTAATAGATTTTAAGTTTACTTTAGATTTGACAGATTCTATAAAGGAGTGTTTGGTACAAGTTAAATTTGACTTTTAAAGTCAAAAACATTTTGTCAAATTCTTGCCTTTAGCTGAGTTAAGTCATAATATCAAGATTTAAACAAGTTTTAAGATTTAGTTTAAAGAATTTAAAAGTTTAGAGTGTAAAGAGTTTGCATTTACACCAGGGCAATTTTCAGCTATAGTAGTTTTAGATTTTAGAATTTTAAAAGCAACTTAGAGTTCAAAGTTGATTTGTGTTTACTTAGGAACATTTAGTAAAGTGTTTTAGAAACTCTAACTCTCAAAATTTAGCTTGCACACTAATTTTCTTGGTCAAGTGCATCAGCAACAACAGTTAATACTGTTGTTGCCATTCAATTTTCTATCTAACTTTGAGCACTCATAAGTAGGTACTAGAATTTAGAATTAAGCATATTTCTAGAATTCCATTAGCTAATTACTTTTCATCATTTAGATTTCATTATTCAGTTTTTAATATAGCTTAATTCTCTTTCAAAAAGTAGTCTAGCAGCAGATTGAATTTTAGCCTAATTCATTTTGAAATTTTCATTTCTAGTTAAAATTTTGTAAAACCTTTTATCTAGATTTGCTTAATATCCATAGAATAGCTTATGTTCAAAATTTCAGCTTTTAAAGTTTAGTAATAAGCAGTTTAGCTTATTGGTAAAAGCTTATTTCAGTTTCAATATAAAACTTGCACTTTTCAGTTTAATTTTACTTGTTAACTTTGTTAAGACTTAGCTTATCTCTTTTTAGATATCTTGAGTACACTTAATATGCAACCAAATAGGTTTCTTTTGTTTTTAATTTATCATGTAGTAATCATGCTAGAAATAAGACCAAAATCTAAAAAAGCTCGTTAAACCCCCTACTTACTTGTGACAGATTTCAAAATGTTATTTTGTAGCATTATCTGTTGTTCAAAAGTAGATATTGCCTTTATTAAAGTTGTTTAGAATAAGCTCTTTAACAAGTTTGTAGTTTTGAGTTTTTGCTGAAACTCACTTTTTCAATAAGCCAAAAATAAGCTAGATCGCGAGGTTTGTTTTGTAATTATAGATAGTTTTAGGGGCACGTTTTCACTAGAGTGTAACTTTTTACACCAGTTTCCACACGTCCTACCCTTTTCTTTCCTTATTATCATTTTCTACTCTGTCGTTTATTAGAAATAAAATAGAATTAAAATTTTTAATAATAGTTTTTAATAAAATTAGGGTTTAGTTGTAATTGACAAAATTAGTGTTCAATTGGTTTAAAAAAATTAGGGCTTTTTGTGTCAATAAATTTCTGCATCTTTGTAGTTTTTAAAAACCATTTTTCCTTATTTTTCTAGTTTGATTTGTATTTTCTAGGAATTTAAATAGATTTTAGTTAATTTCTTTTTCTTAGAAAAATCATAATAAATAGAAAAATAGTTAAAAAATTTCAATTCTTTTTCCTAAAATTTTCTTTTTAAATTTGTGATTTTTAGGTATAAAGTTTGTAAAAGTCCGGTATGTTCTTGATTTTAATTTTATGTTTTAGCTCAGCGTTTCTTACCTTTCGTGCATTTTTAAATTTCAAGGTAGTTAATTGGTGTCTTAATCATGCTATTATTAATTTGTATAGTATATATCAATAATTCAAAAATCTTTTATCAATCATAACTCGAATGATCCGAATTTCCCAATTCTCAATTCACGATTTCGTTGGAAACACGACCCGAGTAGTACAATACTTCCGGTATAAAAGGCTAATACAAAATTGTGTTTTCTTTAGTGAGATTTTTACCTTATATTTCTCTGTTGTGAAGTATTTTGGAAAGAAATTTTACGGGGGGGAGGATTAAGGATTAATACTATTTCGTTTAGATTTGTTTGACTGCCTGCATACCAACCACCTAGGAAACATCAAAAATTCTTGAATTGTTAATGTTATTGTACCATCCCAGTAAAGATATATCGAGTCCAATTGTACTTCTTTCCCTCACACAAACGATTAAAGCAATAGCCAAAGGTGTTCCAAACTGATCCCCAACTCCCTGACTTAGCACTAAGACAATGTAAGAGAGTATGGATCAGGAACCTCCAATAAGGTGAAATTTGTTTCTTATGACAAGGTCAACTTTCCCTCAGTGGGGTTAACACTAGATTTTCCTGGCCTAAGAATTGTCAGGTATAGGCATATCACATAATTCCCCATCATCATGTAAATGCAATTGATCTCACTAGTGATTCAGTGATTGTGTAGGAATCCCTTCAATGGTTGGCCACAATAGCTGTGTGGACCTATCTCAGTTGATCGGAGTGGGCGTATATAGACCAGAATTGGGTATTAGGGAATCATTAGTGAGTGGGTCAGATACAATAGCATACCTAAATGTGGAAGCAAGTAAAAAATCAATAACCTGATGATAATCGGTACTCCCTTTGGGTTTCTCCAAAAAGCCAATCCTGTTGTGCTCATCGCGATATTTTAGGGCAGCCATTGATTCGATGGTAGCTTGAATAGGGTTGTGTGTTAATGCTGGTGTTAGAATGCAAGAGTGTTGCTACTGGTGGGTAGTAGGAATCACAACTTCGAAGGGTGAGTGGAATGAATAAAGAGGGCTGTAAAAATTAGGGTTTGATCTCAAAGGGAATTATAAAAATTAGGGCAAACAGTGATTAACCCTTTAAATAGATACCTTTTTGATCAATTAAATGTCCCTCCAACTTTCGAAGTTTTATATTGAGATATAATAAAACTCAAGTTAAGTTACTCGATTAAAGAAAAGTCAACCCCAACGAACAATTAACAAAACCAGCAGGAACAACTCTACCAGCAGAAACCAGTAAGACAACAGTAGAAATAGTTCAGCCAGTAGAATACCTCAGTATTACCATAGTAGAACTCTTGCAACACTAGATTATGGGGGAACACAAAATCCACCAGAAGGATTGTTCACAACAAAATAAAGCCACACAACCCTATCGCTATTCAACATCATGTATAATGTGACTGCATATGATTAAGACCAAAACAAACACTATACCATATACATGGAAAAATAAAAGATTGAACTACAAGAATAAAACTGTTAGTACTAATATCTGTAAAAAAATAAGGCTAAAAAGAATAACTATTAAAAAAAATATACAATAACAGTCCTCCCCTTAAATCCAATCACTCCCCTTAACAGAGGGATTTATGGATTTTAGCATCCCAATATGAACCACTAAATAAGTCAAATCTGGGTTCCCCATCAAATGTTTTGTAAATAAATCAGCACATTATCATATGTGTGATTTTTAAAAGCCACCTGAATATTATTTTTCTCATTAGCATCTCGAATAAACATAAAATGGTGACCTAATCACTATGTGCTCTTGTTCTTTGGTGAAAAACTGGATTTTTAACAATTGCATTTTGGTACTTGATTATCAATAAGATTTTAGTGTTCATAAAATTAAACCCAGTAATCTAGCATTTGATTTTGAATCCAAAGTACTTGTCCACAACAGTGAGCAGCAGCAACATATTCTGCTTCAGTGGAAGAAGTTGCCACTACTGTTTGCTTTTTGCACTGCCATGATATCAATCGTCTACCCAGAAATTGACATCCACCAGTGGTAGATTTCCTATCACCATTAGAACCAGCATAATCACTATCACTGTAAGCTTCCAACACAAAGGGAGAATCTCTTGGGTACCAGAGACCAAGTTTTGGTTGGCCTTTGAGATACTTAAAGATCTTCTTTATGCCAGTCAATTTGGGAGTCAGGTGTGACCCTGGTGTTAAAATTGACTAGAACAAGCACTAACTGCAACATATTATCTGGCCTTGAAGCTTTGTCAAGTTACATAATAGTGAAACTTTCATTTAGAATTGTATTGATGATCCATGTACAGCATCATCAGGTTCATCACTTGGATTTAGGCTTAGCAGCGTTCATAGGGTGTTGTCTACAGGTCTTCACTTTCCATATCAATTTCCTAAGCTGTCCTGGACATACTTGTTTGGCTGATAAAAATCCCATCTGGCTGTTGACACTTGACCTGTAGACCTAAGAAGAATGTCACGCAGACCATACAATCATCTTCAAATTCTCCTTTCATCAACACCTCAAAAACTCATCACACCCAGGTTGGTTAGTAGAGCAAAAAAATTTCATTTCCACATAGACCTGTATCTAATATGTTATCCCTGGAATTCTTCTTAATGAAAATAGATTTGTCTTAGTCCTCTTCTGTAATTATGCTTTATCAGAAAAGTAGACAATCTGCTTACATGCCCTTGGTCTGCTTGATGAGACCCATACAAAGCTTTCACAACTTGGTACAAATGTTTAGTGGTAGAAAGGGATCTTTCAAACCCTTTTGGTTGATTAACATAGACTCTTCATCAATTTCCCCCATAGAGAAAGGCACTCTTGACATCAATTTGATCTTACCATAAATCCCATGTATGAGGCAATGTAAAGAATAATCTGATTTGCTTCTATTCGAGGCCACTGGAGCAACACCTCATTATAGTCACAATGCCCTCCTCTTTGCCTATGGGACCTTGAGCCACCAACCTTGCTTTATTCCTTAACCTATTATACTCTGGCAATCTCTTTTATTCTTAAGAATCCATTTTGTCCCCAATGCAGTTTTTCCCTTCTGGCAAGGCCACAAGCTTCCACACATCCTGATTAACAAACTGTTGCATCTCCTCTTGCATAGCTTCTAACCAATCATGATCATTAAGTGCTTAAGCAACACTGCTTGGTTCAAGTTGGGATAGAAAACAAGCAAACAGACAATGGAGATGATCTGTGTGATTGTTCCTTTGTTGATCATGAACATAGCCTGCAAGAGCACTCTCTCCAAACTTAGACTTTTTCAAAGTGCCCCTTGTCAGAACTGGTGAAGTAATATCCCCAATAATCTGTGATATAGGATGAACAGTATGCACCCTTCTTATGGGAACAGGATCAACAGCTATGGTAGGTGCTAAATTTATGACTGAACCACCAAAGTCAGCATCATATGTAGATTCATAGATAATGCCAGTAGTAGGATGATGGTGAATGCCCTCCATCTCAAAAGATGATGATATGTGATTGGCAAGGTCAGAAGGAGAGGAAAATCTTATAGAATTTTCACTTGAGCCCAATGAGTGACCAGGAGGAAGTGGTGTATCATTAGCATGAACATGTTCAACCACAGAAGAGGATGGAGTAGAAGGAACAGCAGAACCACTAGCAGCCAGATGAATACTACCAGCAGAAATGCTAGTAGCATGAACACCACTAGCAGCAGGAACCGTATCAGCTGTTTTCCAAGTATCCTTTACTGCAGAATTGGCTTCATATGCTTGTCCTTGAAGCCTAGCAAGTTCCTCTGCATAGTTGACTAAGTATCTCCACCACCATTTCAGAAGCTTCATTAACCGTTGGACCTGAAAAGCGGTTAGAAGGAAAAGAAGGAACAACAATGACTTGTTCATCACATTCCGAATCTGAATCATCTTGAGTACCTGCATGTATGTGAGGATCTTGTGTACCTGCAGGTTGATTAGATTTGAAACGAGTATAACCTAAAGAATCAGTCAAATAGTCAAGGTCAAAATACCACTCATGACCCAAACCCTGAACATTAGGTTTATCTTCAAGATATCTCAGATTAAGTGTTTCTTCTATCTTTTTGCTGGATAAATTGTAGACCCTATAAGCCTTGCTATGAGCAGCATACCCAACAATAAAGCCTTCATCAGCTTTTCCCTCAAATTTTCCCAAGTGGTCACTGGTGTTAAGTATGGTCACAAGACACCCAAAAGGTTTAAGATGACTGATGTTGGGAACTTTCCCAGACACGAGTTCATAAGGTGTCTTGTTATGGGGTTTAGTCAGTAGAACCCTGTTCAAAACATAACAAGCAGTACTAACTGCTTCTGTCCAAAACATGGTAGGTAACTTAGAGTCAGCAAGCATAGTTCTTGCTGCCTCTATAAGGGTTCTATTCTTTCTTTCTGCAACCCCATTTTGTTGTGGGGTTCTGGCATTACTATAATCCCTTTTAATCCCCTTTAACCCACAGAGTTCAATTAATTTGGAATTTTTAAACTCTGTCCCATTGTCACACCGAATGGCTTTAACCTTTTTAGTTAACTGGTTTTCAATAAAAGTAATAAAGTCCTTAAGGATACCATATGTTTCATCCTTAGTCCCCAAAAAGAAAACCCAAGTGAACCTGCTAAAGTCATCTGTAACCACTTGTGATCAATGCTTCTGACGGAAGTAGGACCAAAAAGGTCCATGTGAAGTAACTAGAGAGGAGCAGAAATGGTGCTCACATCAGTGATGGCCTTGTAAGAAGCCTTGTGTTGCTTTCCTTTGTTGTAGGCAACATAGTTGTGCTCATTTGTGAAGAGTTTGGAGGGTAGCCCATTGACTAAACCTTGCTTTGCCAGCTTGTTCATGTTTTTGAAGTTCACATGAGCCATCCTTCTATGCCATTTGATGGACTCATCTAAGGATGCTTTTGCCAACAAACACTGGATTTCTATTTCTGAATGGATGTCAGTCAAATTGAAGCAGTAGAGATTGTGTCTCCTTAGAACTCTGAGAACAACCTGACTTAAATCAGGTAGGTGGAACTCCTTGGAGAGTACAAGGCACTCTTTGTCTGTAAAAAGGACTTTGTTCTTGGTATCACAGATTTGTGATACAGAGAACAAATTAAAGTTCTGAAGCTCTTCCACATAATAAACATTCTCAAA
>BQNB010157445.1:0-10687 GCA_026074375.1 Tanacetum coccineum | reverse complement strand
ACATGTCTCACATATTTAAGGTCCTCATATTTATGTCCATAACTCTTGTCCAAGTACCAAGTCCTCATGATAATTTGCACATAAACTTTATAATTAAACTTTCAACAAATAATTTTAAACTAAATATATAAATAATCTGGTACTTATATAAAGTATTTTTCTTATGTTCTATCATGTTTTTAACATCATTTCAACATATGAATAAATAAATTCGAATTATATACATGCTTGTTTTAATTTATAAACCATAAAAACAAACCCTCGGTGGTGATTAACATAATAACAAGTATACAAAATATGTAAATGAATAATTAGAAATATTAGGGTTATGTTTAGACCTTAATGAAGATGTATGGAGATGATACCTAAATCAACTACAAGTATTTAGCCCTAAATACTTCTAAGAAAACCCTAATTTTCTTATGAAACCCTAGTTTTCTTCTTGATGTAAACCCTTGCAAAATTAATACCCAAGCTTCCAAACCACCTTGATATACCTTAGATATTATACCTAAGAGCAGTAGTATACTTTTATATTTGCAAAATCAAAAGCTATGATCACCCTAAAATTGATATATGAGCCACGGGTTTAGAGTAGGGAGAACAAGAGAGATAGAAAGTTTACTTTCAATTTGCAAGTGTATGTGTGTTAAGTCCTTGCTAGTACACCCTTTTATATTAGGAGTATTATGGAAACAACTAACTAAAACCATGGTTCAAGAGTGGTAAAGGTACCAAACGTGTACGGTGCTTTCCTCCTCCCTAGGAAGAGGGATGTGATCTTAGTAGATGAATTAACATGTGTTTTATTAATTGAAAGTGGAATTTGAATTTGGTTTGGTGTTTTATTCATAGTGGATATGGCCTTCATAGTGTAAGGGTAGAAATTATTTAATTTTTGTGTATTGGGTATAAAAGTGGGTATTTGTTTGTGTGTAGATAGGTATTGATGCTTCTGGGTATGCTTAAATATATTTTATTGCGAAACATAATCGCTTTACGTAACCATTAAAAATATAATATGAAAAGTTATAAATTATCCTTGTAATAATTATATAACACTTGCTTGACGTAAACTTTTACTTGTTTGATGTCAGTTTACGTTGAATGTTGATTTTTAGTTTACGCGATTTAACTAAACGATGAAAATTAATAGCAAACGCGTAAAACCCTAAAAATAATTAATGGCAAGAATTGAGTCATAAAATAACATGAAATAACGGATTTTTACAGTCTTCCCCCGTTAAAGGATCTTTGTCCGCAAGGCTCAAGATGCGGCACTTGTCGAGGGTGCGGTTTTTGTGAAGAGATGCGGATACTTCTTTCGGAATTGATCTTTACATTCCCATGTGAACTCAGGACCTCTCCTAGAGTTCCATAGAACCATGATGATGGGGATGTAGCTTTGCTTTAACTACTTGACTTCATGATCCATAATCTCTACTGGTTCTTCAACGAAGTGAAGCTTATCATCAATGTGTATTTCATCCAACGGAATTTCCAATGGCTCTTCGGATAAACATTTATTCAAATTGGATACGTGAAACGTGCTATGAACCCTACTTAATTGTTGAAGAAGTTCGAGTCTGTAAGCAACGGTTCCCACTTTGGCTAACACCTTGAAAGGTCTAATATACCTTAGGTTCAACTTCCCCCGTTTGCCAAAACGGATAACCTCTTTCCAAGGTGATACCTTTAACATAACCTTGTCGCCAACTTGAAATTCTAGAGGCTTACGCCTCACATCGCCATAACTCTTCTGTACCGGTAAGCTGCGTATCTCCGACCTCGGCCCAACAAACAGGTAAACGACACTTACGACCATAAAGCGCCTCGAATGGTGCAGCTTTAATGCTCGTATGATAACTATTGTTGTAAGAGAACTCAATTAGAGATAAGTGTCTATCCCAACCATTTCCAAAGTCTATCACGCAAGCGCGTAACATATCTTCTAGTGTCTGAATGGTTCTTTAGCTTTGTCTATTGGTCTGAGAATGGTATGTAGTACTCATATATAAACGAGTACCCAATGCCTTCTGAAATGACCTCCATAACTGTGACGTAAATCTACCATCATGGTCACAAATGATTGAGACTGGTATTCCATGTCTCATAACTACTTCTTTCATGTATAGTCTAGTCAATTTGTCCATTGGGTCATTTTCCCTCATCAGTAAAAAGTGTGCAGAGTTAGTAAGACGGTCTACAATCGCCCAAATGGTATCATAACCACTTAACGTCCTTAGGAGATTGGTGATGAAATCCATGGTGATATTATCCCACTTCCACTAAGGAATCTTAGGTTGCACCAATAAACCAGATGGTTTTTGGTGTTCAGCTTTGACCTTTAGGCATGTCAAACATTTTCTAACATAAGTGGCAATATTGACTTTCATGTTTGGCCACCAATATAATTTTCTCATGTCTTGATACATCTTGTCAGAACCCGGATGAACATAATATTTTGACTTGTGGGACTCATGCATAATCAGAGTCCTTAGATCACCATAGCACGACAACCAACTTTTGTCATTCAAACACAGTGTTCTGTCAGTACACAGTTCCAACTTTTCTTTCTTGGGGTTGTCTGATTCTCTTAAATTTTTAATCAGCATACCTCCCACATCTTCTGCCTCGAGGTATTCTTGCCTCAGTCTGAGCTTCCAAAATTTACTTGGGAAGATCCAAACCAATATTCATAACTAAGGCTCGAACCCGTAATAGCTTAATTCGTTCCTTTATGCTTAAAGCATCAGCTACTACATTTTCTTTTCCCGGGTGATAACAAATCTCACAATCATAATCACTGAGCAACTCAACCAACGACATTGCCTCATGTTCAACTCCTTATGATCTAGGATGTGTTATAAACTTTTGTGATCAGTGAACACAATACACTTTGAATAGTACATATAGTGCGTCCAAATCTTCAGAGTGAACACTACTGCACCTAACTCCAAGTCATGAGTCGTGTAATTCTTCTCATGAATTTTCAGTTGTCATGATGCATAAGCAATCACCTTCTCGTTTTGCATTAAGACAACACCTAATCCTTTATGTGAAGCATTACAATAAACTATAAAGTTCTCAGCTCCTTCAGGTAAAGCCAAGATAGGTGCGCTACACAATTTCTCCTTCAATAGTTAGAAAGGTGCTTCTTGTTTATCACCCCAATCAAACTTGACCTTCTTCTGGGTTAGCTTGGTCATTGATTTGGCGATCTTAGAAAATCCTTTAATGAATCTTTGATAGTAACCGGCAAGACCTAAAAATTAATGAATCTCCGTTGCAGTCTTAGGAGATGCCCAATCTTTAATAGACCCAATCTTAGTGGGATCCACGTGAATGCCCTTACTATCAATCACATGACCTAGGAACTATACTTTGGGAATCCAAAATTCATACTTAGAAAATTTGGCATACAACTCTTCTTTCTTAAGCAACTCTAAGATTAGCTTAAGATGCTCTTTGTGTTCTTCCTTGCTCTTTGAGCAGATTAGAATATCATCAATAAAGACAATCACGAATTTGTCCAAATATGGTTTGCACACCCGATTCATGAGGTCCATAAATACAGCCGGTGTGTTAGTGAAACCAAACGGCATAACTTGAAATTCATAATGTCCATATCGAGTTCTGAAATCGGTCTTCGGGATGTCTTCTTCATGAACCCTTAGTTGATGATAACCCCACCTCAGGTCTATCTTCGAGTAGACACTCGACCCTTAAAGTTGATCGAATAAATCGTCAATTTTTGGAAGCGGATAACGGTTTTTCATCGTTAGCTTATTTAATTCTTGGTAATCGATGCACATCCGGAATGATCCATCCTTCTTCTTGACAAATAAGACCGGAGCTCCCCAAGGAGAGGAACTGAGCCTTATAAAGCCTTTGTCAGAAAGTTCCTATAGTTGATCCAACAATTCTTTCGTCTCGGACGGGGCTAATCGATAGGGCGCCCGTGCCACATGTGTAGCACCAGGTACTAAATCAATTTGAAATTCCACTTTTCGAGTTGGTGGAATACCCGACAAGTCCTTAGGAAATACTTCAGGAAAGTCTCGAATAATTGGTACGTCTTCAAGTCGCTTCTCCTCCGACTTGTCTTTAGCCTTCTCCGTGGTAATATGTGCCAAAAATACTTGACATCCTTTTAGCAAGTATTTCTGAGTTTTGGTACACGAGATGATGTTAAATCGAGACTCGTGTCCGTTGTTGCTCTTGTCACCACGAACAATTAAGGTTTCATTTACAAAGGGGATATGAACGATCTTCTCATCACAGATGATTACAACATGATATTTTGATAACCAGTCCATGCCAATTATGATGTCAAAACTACCAATCTCCATGGGCATTAAATAGATGTTGAATGGATGATTCAGAAAATTCAAAGTGCAACCCCGTATAAGTGTTTTAACCCAAATTATTTTACCATCAGCTAACTCAACGTCATAACCATGGTCTAGTGTAGTTGGGATGATATCAATCAAAGAAATAAATCCAATAGACACGAAACTTGATGCGTAATTTCTTTTAAATAAAAACTACGTCAGGTTTTACATTTATAAAACCCTAACTACCTTGACTATTCCTACGCACTAAAGAGCAGTGTACCCTATCGTGTATAGTGTAGTGATTGGTAAGTACGGGTGTTGACCCAAAGAACGATTTGTATATCTAATTGTTTAATTGATTTTATTAATCTACCTAAGAAAGCAGGAAAGAAAGCTTGTTTGAATATTAAAGATTATAGTGGACTATTTGGTGGTAAGCCTTACTGGTCAAAAAAGGAATTGGTGTAGTGGTGGACAACTAGAAAGGATGAACGCAATTAATTACTATGATCTCCTGTGAAATGTCTAGCCGCAATCTTAATACCACTTATCTTATGAGATACTCTTAATCCTAAATAGGTAGTCTCCTAATTAGCTTGTATTCTTAACCATGTATTAATATTAAGGGATCACCTTTATGGGCCAAAGCTGAATCACTAATGAATATTGATCTTTCTATTGGGTAATTGAAAATGCCTGAGTAAAGAGGGTATCTTTACACTTAAAGTTCTCGCAACCTTAACTTAATACTTGGACAGGACACAAGGATCACTTAAATGCACTACATAAAATAATAAAGATTGCGACAAACAATGGAATCATAACTTAATAATCAAGATATAATTAAATAATTAAATGCCAAGAACACATAATAAAACATAATTAATAACATATCAACAACAAATTAAACCGCATGATCCGTTAATTCAAAATAATCATTGAATTAAATTGACAAAAATAAGTTGAAATATGATTACAAACTGTGCCGAATTAGTGCTATAGATCCCCTAGTCGAACGCCATGGAAAACCCCGAAGGGTTTGACCTACACCTAGGCAAGCAGCCTAGCTGCTCACCCTTTTTCTCTGAATTCTCATTGTCGGCTATACACACCTTCTAGATTCGAATGAATGAATATACATGTTACAATAATTAGTATTTATACTAATTATTAACTGTGGGATGTTGTCATACTAGATCCCTAGAGTTTAGGGTTGAATATGAAAATTAAATAACTATCGCACAATATTAGTCCCTGTGATGACTCATACTTTACGGCGTAACCGCACCCTGCGTTACGCCGTAAACCCTTCTGACGCGGCATTCCATCTTCAAGTATTAAATTGGTTACGGTGTAATCTTAACAACACGTTGCGCCGTAACCTTTTGTCAGCATCGATATCTTTTCCATAATAATATTTTACGACATAACTCCCGTAGGTCGTTACACCGTAATGCCTTGTCAGCACCAAATCTTCGTAATTAATAAATGATTATGGCGTAACTCCTGCAGGATGTTACGCCGTAAGTCTTCTAAGCATATAATATTATGGCGCAATCAATAATTATGCCGTAATTCTTCCATAATGCGAATTTTGATGTAAAAAGCCGTTATTCCACATCTTTTTTGATCCATTTCTTATAATTACCTGAATTCACAAAATAATGAAATAAATATCAAATTCATATAAAATTGATATAAAGCAAGGCGATAAATGCGGGATTTTGACACGAAAAAGTATTAAATATTTGATGTTATCAAATATCCTCCCACATGACTTCTACTTGCCTCAAGTAGAACCTTTTAAATAATTCTCAAAAATATATCTCCCTAGTTATCCAGGAAGATATGAATTTAAAAATTACCTATGCTAGAAAATGCTAAACTGAGCACCTCACGAAAGGACAAACGAATCACACTCATACTCTCACTAATCTATGTGTTCTATTTTTGGTGATCACTTAACTGCTCAGTCATGGCGAGTATTCTATCATAAGCTTGGCCAAGATACTAAGCTTCACCACTAAAGTCTAGATGCAACTGTTCCAAAAGGAAAAAGGGTTGACACAACATAAAGGCTTATAGGGTGAATCATCCTCTAGGAGAATGATATAGGGTAGGATAAAGACCGAGAATGCACATTTAATGGGTGTTAAATAAAAATACAAAACAAATAGTTTCCTAAGTTCATAATCTCCCCATCACTGGTCGCATTTAAATCCCATAAGGTAAAAATGAGGGTCAAGAGTCAAGGGGTCATCATAATACACAAGTTAATGCGTATAAAATTGAATTAACTCGGCCTTCATTAACAATGAATCAAAAATTATGTGCCAAAATGTTTTTAAAATTTTGGGCTAATTTAGCACATAATCTCACCAAATACCACATTTCTATCTCCCTTCCCCCACTTGAGATGTACAATGCCCTCATTGTACATATAAACTTATTACAAAAAGGAGAGATAGTAATGCTACGGGTTTATAAGAACTACCCGTTTATAAATACGGACCATCGCCAACTGGACAAGGTGGAAATACTACCACAATACGACATGAAAACTTATTTTAATGACGATCAGCTAATACACACTTGCATGCATCCTCTTATTCTATTTTTTTATTTTTTTATGCACGACAAGGATACAATGAATCCCAATACAAACACATATATACACGAGTATCCCCCCACTTGAGATCAACTATCTTCAAAACCTATCTTTTCTTCAAATACCCTCTATCCTAACCCGCAACTTCCACTAGTGAAACCTAAAATAAACCAACAACTCCCCGATGATGGACAAAAGAAACTACAAGGTAGGCTAAGGCGATAGGTGTAACGAAACAACATAAATTTGGTTAAACACAAGGAAAGGCTTAACAAGGTGTACTAGGGGTATCTTGCATTAAAGATGAGTGCAACAAAGGGTTTAAGAGAGGGATTGACTAATCTGTGTAAAAAGTCAATTTACACAAACATAACATGGATGGGCTATTTAGGGTTAATCCTAAAATTGCCTTTTATCACAGCTACACCGATAACACTAGGTGCAATGCTCATCATGGTGGTCTCGAAAAGATATATCATGCCAAGTTCTAAAGTTTACTACAGCCACCGGCACACTCATTTTTATTGAATTATGTATAAGGGGAAAATAGAAAGGCTTATCCTCATACAATGGAAATATTGGGTAGGTGTGCTCAGTATAATCTTAACTAGTTAAGTAATGAAAAACATGTCAAAATTTTATTAATGAAACATTTTTCAAGATAAACTAAAAAAATAAAGGCAAGTATAATCAAATGGGTGTTTATTTCTAATCCCTCCCCCCTACTTGAGTCAAACTTATGCATATAAAAATAAAATAGGAAGGGTTAGAAATGGAACGGATTACTCCCCTAGATTTGCTCTATGTGATGAAAAGATAGCATGCTCTAAGCAATGCTCCAAGTCTACTTCTTCGAGCAACATCCACCACCAGAATCAACTTCATCAACATCCTATAAAGCATCCGACTAGACCGGTTCAGGATGCTTCCTTGTATCTTGATTGGCATCCTGGCACCTCATCCTGTGCATCACCTGTATAGCTGCAAGAAAGACTAATACCAAAAGCATAAACCTGAACAAAAATCACCATAGTACAAAATATACAAAACTATACAAAATAAACCTAACTCACTTTCGTAGGAATCACGGTTGCATTTAGCGTATGCAACAAGCCTTTTAAACTACTTGGTGGCCCAAGTGGACGAGTGAAGTATCGTGAGGGTTTCCAGAGAACATACCCATAAAGTTCATTTACCAATATACACAGTTACGTAAAATTTCAAACAATTTAATGATTTGTGGGAAGGGATTACGGCGTAACCAAGGATTGGGTTACACCGTAATCATGTGGATGACCATTTTAAAATTTTTAATTAAGTTTAGTTACGGCGTAACCATGAGAAGGATTACGCCGTAACTTTAAAGATTACGTCATAACTAAGATTGTTACGTCATAATTACTGCCATTAGTAGCAATCTTACCACACAATTACGAGGCAAAGTAACTTTGAATTCCTTCCCCTTGTTGTTAGAACCTGCAAAGCCAAGTACGAAATATACACAACCAACTAAATGCGTAAAAAAATTAAAAGGATAGGACTTTTGTTTATTTAAAGAGTCGTTAAGTTCGACTCTAGCCTCCATCCTAGGCCACTTGGACATCTCCACACATGTCCAAACTTCATATCTCCTCAACCTGTAAGTTATTGCTCAACCTGCACACTAACAAACCATGTGCATTAAATGTGTAATAAACTGAGCAATAGCAGAGGAGCATACAATATTGGCAAATAATTGACTCAGGTTTAATGCCATATGAATAAAAACATCAAGGTGACGAGGCTTAACATTAAGACATAGATGGCATTAGAAAACATTTAAAAAGGTTCAAGCAATGCCCAAACTATTTTTGGTGTCCCCGATTTGGTAACCAAGTATGCCACAACAAGCACTACCAAGTCACATCATAACCAAATCTGAAACATAATTTTTAAATTTCACAAAATATGTTACGCCGTAACCTAATGAACTGGTTACGTCGTAATAGAACATGTTACAGCGTAATCAAAAGAGTTACGCCGTAACAACACTCAATTAAACATGCAAACATTTAGAAATAGGGGAAGAACAGAAGGACAAGCACTCACAAACACACATATATCAATCAAACAATCAATAACTACAAAAACTGTTCCCCGGCAGCGGCGCAAAAAACTTAATGCGTAATTAATTTTAAATAAAAACTACGCTAGGTTTTACATTTATAAAACCCTAACTACCTTGACTATTCCTACGCACTAAAGAGATGTGTACCCTATCGTGTTTAGTGTAGTGATTGGTAAGTACGAGTGTTGACCCAAAGAATGGTTTGTATATCTAATTGTGTAATTGATTTTATTAATCTACCTAAGAAAGCAGGAAAGAAAACTTGTTTGAATATTGGAGATTATAGTAGACTGTTTGGTGGTAAGACTTACTCGTCGAAAAGGGAATTAGTGTAGTGGTGGACAACTAGAAAGGATGAACGCAATTAATTACTATGATCTCCTGTGCAATGTCTAGCCATAATCTTAATGCCACTTATCTTATAATATACTCTTAATCCTAAATAGGTGGTCTCCTAATTAGCTTGTATTCTTACCTATGTATTAATATTAAGGGATCACCTTTATGGGCCAAAGCTGAACCACCAATGAATATTGATCTTTTTATTAGATAATTGAAAATGCCTGAGTAAAGAGGGTATCTTAACACTCAGAGTTCTCGCAACCTTAACTTAATACTTGGATAAGACACAAGGATCACTTAAATGAACTACATAAAATAATAAATATTGCGACAAACAATGGAATCATAACTTAATAATCAAGAGATAATTAAATAATTAAATGCCAAGAACACATAATAAAACATAATTAATAACATATCAACAACAAATTAAACCGCATGATCCGCTAAATCAAAATAATCATCGAATTAAATTGACCAAAATAAGTTGAAGTATGATTACAAACTGTGCCGAATTAGTGCTCTTGATCCCCTAGTCAAACGCCATGGAAAACCCCAACGGGTTTTCCCTACACCTAAGCAAGCAGCCTAGCTGCTCACCCTTTTTCTTTAAATTTTTGTTCTCGGCTATACATACCTTCTGGATTCGAATGAATGAATATATAGGTTAAAATAATTAGTATTTATACTAATTATTAAGTTTGGGATGTTGTCATACTAGGTCCTTGAAGTTTAGGGTTGAATATGGAAATTAAATAACTTTCGCACAATATTAGTCCCTGTGATGACTCATACTTTACGGCGTAACCGAACCCTGCATTACGCCGTAAACCCTTCTGACGCGGCATTCCATCTTCAAGAATAAAATTGGTAACGGTGTAATCTTAACAGCACGTTGCACCGTAATCCTTAGTCAGTATTGATGACATCAAATAACGTCACTTTATATATCATTTATCCCATCTGTTTTGACCACTTTTGTGTAATGATTGCAAGATTTGGTATTTAATTACTTTAAAGTTGATAAATGAAGTAATTCAGGAGTGTTTTATGAAGACAAGCTAAAAGGAGCATAATTTGGAGTTAAAACAAAGACATTTGAAGATTGCTGATTTCTGACGACATACGCCGTATCCAACAAAAGAGATACGGCGTATCAGCGCGAAGACTTCACAAGAAAGCGCGTTTGACCAATTCCTAATATGGCATGTCCCTTTGCTGTCATACGCCGTATCCATGAAGATAACTATTCGAAGATACAGTAATAAAAGTAAATTGGGAATGATATCACTG
>BQNB010157442.1:0-15150 GCA_026074375.1 Tanacetum coccineum | reverse complement strand
AAGTTGTTACAAAAGTCAAAATCAGTGGAAAGTTGGTTACAAAAAGGTTTGACTGGTCAAACTCAGAACTAATCTCATACACCAAACTCGGAAACATCAAACTAAGTTGTGTAACTGATTGAAATCAAAAGTAAATCAGATCTCAGATTGTTTCTTGTGTGTATTTTTTTAAGATTCATAGATCTCAAAGAACTTTAACACAAAGAAAAGTCATCACTGATCTGAATATTCAGAACGATTCATTTTCGGTAAGAAACGAGTGAAAAGATTATATAGATCTCAGATTTGTGTTTTTGAGCTTATTTTCAAATCTTTAAAAAGATTTAAACACAATCATCACAGATCGTAAATCAAACTTGAATCAAATTCGGTAACAAGAAACAAGAATCGCAAAAGAAGATCCAAACTCTAACAGATCTAAACTCTTTCAGATCTCAGTTTTTTGCTCATCATAGATCTGGATCAAACTCGAAAAGTCAATATCTTTCAAGAAAGTCGAGATCTCAGATTTTTCTTTTTGTATGTCTTACAAAAGTTTCAAGATCATAATCTCAAAAGAAAATTTGTATCACTGATCCGAACCTAACTCAGAAATCAAACTCAAAAACAAACTCGAAGCAAGTATTACAAACTAATAGATCTCAGTGTTGACCTTCAAAGATTTAAGATCCATAAACACTTATCACAGATCCAAAACCAAGATTGTGAAACCAAAACTCGGAACTCTCATTTTCGGATCTCTCAAAAGACAACACAAGCACACGAGTGTCAAGTCACTTTTTGTTTCGATTCAAAAACGAAAAACTAGAAAAAGAAAGATCTCAGATTTGTGTTTTGGGTCCTATACCACAATAGTTTATATTCAATACATTTTCATCATTGATCTTTCTTTTTGTTTCGGTATAACAAAATCAATAAACGGAAAGCAAAACCAAGGGTCAAAAGGGTCAGAAAAGATTACTTGATCTCCGTTCAATCTTTTTGTGCTCTCAATTTATTTCAAGATCTTAAAAGATCCAACACGCAAAAGATTTTTTCATCATAGATCCACTTTTTGAAGTTAACTTCTTTTTAATTTTTGAAACCAAAAAGACAAGAACCTCAACAAATTTGTTGAGTTCCATCTCTGTTTCAATTCATAATCGAAAAAAAACCAAGAAAAGAAGCGAAACACAAAAACGATCTTAGTTTATCTCGCTTGATACTCAACGAGTTATTCGTAAATACAAGTTTACGAAAAAATCATCATCGATCGATTTTAGTTGCATATAACTTCTTGATTAATATTCGAAACCCAACAAGAAAAGAACAAAAACAATATTGTTGTGTTCATATCTGGTTTCGGTCAAATAAAGAAAATCAAAAACTCTTCATTGATCTATTTTTGAAGTTTGGCTTCGTTTTTATATACGAAAATCATAAAGAAAAACCAAGAACAATTCGTGTTATCGTTCTCTTTTGTTTTGATTTTTAAGAAAAAGAAAAATAACAAACGAATAAAGCAAACCTACTTGTTGTTCTTGTGTCTATACGATTTGTACATCAAGAAAACAAAATCAAGATTTGTTAGTGTATATTGTGAATAGTTATGAGTTAGGAAGGTGTTGTATGACTGAGTGAATAGAAAGAAAAAAAGCGTCTGGTGTTTTTTTGCTTAGGTTTAGGGTAACAGATTTAGTGTTGTTGTTGTGATATAAAGAAAACACAAGGATTTGTGAATGAGAGAGTTTTGAGGCGTGTGTATAAGAGATAAGGATTTAGGGTTAGAGAGTATTTGTAGAAGTGTTACATAAACTGTGTTGGGCTTGTGTGTCTACCGAACAAAAGAAAAAGGGACGACATTGGGCCGGATTTTTTATTTTTTTGTATGTGCAAACACAATTTAGGTTATCAAAAGTTCTATTGGGTTGGTGGATCAAATCAATTATATCAGACGTGAGTGAACTAAAAATATTAAGGGGTAAATTTGGGCTAGTATAACATATTGGGTTGTGGTTTAAACATTTAGTTGTGGCCTAAATTTGGTTATTAAAATTGGTATGGGAGCTTAATTGTGTTATACTAATTGTTGTTAGTATAATTTTTGAATCCCAATTTTAATTTTTGAGATAGAATTTTTGGTGTATGGTTTTCTTTTAATTGC
This sequence comes from Tanacetum coccineum, assembly GCA_026074375.1. Taxonomy (NCBI): domain Eukaryota; kingdom Viridiplantae; phylum Streptophyta; class Magnoliopsida; order Asterales; family Asteraceae; genus Tanacetum; species Tanacetum coccineum. Next base: position 13,007 of record BQNB010157442.1, on the reverse strand, counting down.
GAGAAAGATTTTTTGAAAGTGATTAAAATTTTGAGTTGAATTTTCGGCTTCGTGTTGAATACTAATTGTGTTGCATATTTTTGGGTTCGTTTTGAGATATCATTTGTGCTTATTTTTGTGACAAATCGGAAAATGGGTTCGAAAGATATGTTATGTTCGTTCTCATGTATGGGGGAGAAAATTGTTGAGCTCGAAAAAGCTTTAGCAAAACGAACAAAAGAAAATTCCGATTTATCAATGAAAATTGATAATCTTGAATATGCTTTTGCTTCTGAATTAAAAAGGGCAACAACGGAGAGAATGACACCTTTCGAAGAAGAAAAACGTGTTTTTGTGTCAAAGATAACTCATCTCGAACAAATCATAGCTCAACAGACAAAAGATTTTGAGAATGCGAAGATTGAATTATTAAAAAAGAATCAATTTGATTCCTTTTCTGAACTTGAAAATAAATCGGGGATGAAAAAGAATCTTTTTGAAAGCGAAACATGTGTTTTTCAAATAAAGATTGTTGAGCTGGAAAAGACTTTAGCAAAACAAACAAAAGAAAATTCTGATTTGTTGATGAAAATTGATAATCTTGAGAATGCTTTCGCTGATGAAGTAAAAAGGGTAACAACGGGGAAATTAAATGTCTTCGATAAAAAAATTGTGATTTTGGGTCAAAAGTTACTCATCTCGAAAAGATCATTGCTCAAAAGACAAAATATTTTGATGATGTCAAGCTTGAATTGTCGAACAGAACAACCAAATTTGAGGCGTATTTTGAAAAACTTAAAAAAACGAAAGCTGTTCTTTAACGACAATTGGCTCGTAAGGTCGATGATTCTAAAGCCGAAAAAGATCAATTTTGAACGAAATTAATCATTTGAGAAATCAATTGGAAAATCTGAAAGGAAAGTCCGTGGAAACTAAGTTTGATAAATCTTCAATTTTGGGAAAACCACCTTCTGATAAACATTTGATAAACTCTCAAATTTCAAAATCATGGTTCATTCCCAAAATTATTGTGCAAAAGGATTTGTCAAAACCAATCACTGCACAGTCTTTGCCTAAAAATAAAAAAAATTAGTTTTTGAAAAGAATTGCATCTTTGGAATCAAAATTGGCATCACAAGATATTCATTCTTGTGAAAAAGAATATCATGAGTTGAGAACTTCGTATAATGCTTTAAAAGTGAAGTTTGATGCTCTTAATCGGAAAAAATGGAACATCAATGTTTCAAAATCTTCAAAACCTAAAGAAAGTGTTTCGGAAAAGGTTCACACGGGTGAATTCTCAAAACCGTTTTTAAGAAGGGTTTCTCAGTTTACAACCTATTCTTTACAAAAAGATAGGAAGTTTTCTAAGAATTCTTAAAGTTTTGAAATATTTTTTCCTCAAAAGGGTTTTAAGACAAGAGCTTCAAATACAAAGAATCAATCTTTTGCAACATCACACTCTTGTTTTACACCGATAAAACAAGTGTGGAGACCAAAGCAAAGTCATTCGAAATCTTTCAAATATTCCAAATCAGAAATGCTTTCGATGCAAAACAAGAATGACTTTGCTTCAACCATCAACAAGAAAGGAAGCTTTTCAAACGATGCAAAAACAAATTTTCGGAATGTTTCATCAAATGACAATAACAAATGGAAATCTTCTTCATTAACAGGATTTAAAACTCCACATGAAACACCGAGTTTCAAAAATCAATGGAAAATCAAAAGGGATTTTAAATCTCCATTGATTCCACGAGAGCTGTTTTCAAATGAAACACCGGTTTCAAGCCCTCGTTGGAACTCAACATCTTTACATCAACTTGACACAACTTTCAATTGGTTTTCAAAATTTGGTAAACCCATTAGCACCGTGCTTAAATGGGTTCCAAAGGTTGTTGTCTAAATTCGATGTCAATGGTTTGTAATCATATATCAGATTGCAACCCGTGCTTTAAATAAAAGGAAAATGTACGTTTCAGTGCATTTATCCTTAACAACGAAAAGAGAAATCTTTTCGGTCTTGAGCTATTCAAATAAAACATTCAAAGTTTTGTAGCTCAAGTCAATGGTTTGGAATCAAATGTCAGATTTCAACCCGGTCTTCAAATAAAAGGGAAGTGTACGTTTCAGTGCGCTTTATCTTTAAAAGAAGAGAAATCTTCTTTGTCTCGAGCAATATTTTATCAACATATTTTCAAAAAGTGTGCTCGGGACATACGACTTCTAAGTATATGTCAGCTTAGGACTCATTCTTCAAATAAAGGAAAGTGTACATTTTTGTACATTTATCCTCACAACGGGAAGTTTACAACTTCTTGGACTTGAGCTATTTCATTTAAGATATTCAAAATCTTGAGCTCAAGCAAAATGGTATACAAATGAAAATGTTTTGAACAAATGAATAATAATCAATTTAAAAGAAGTTGTGGTCAAGTATGTTTATATCGATAAGCGTGCAAATGGTGAAGATTGTGTCCGGTTACGACCGTTTCCTGAAATTAACAGGATGAGGAGTGAGCAATCTACTGACCATACGTTTTAGATATTTATATACTTTGACGCAACTATTTTTCAAATTTGTTTAGAACATTCAAAAAGGTTCCAAATCATAATCATGCTATATCCGTTTTCTCCCATGTGTTTTCAAATTCTCATATAGCTATTTTAATCCATTGATATCAAAAATATCATATGGTATGCTATTTTTGAGGGGGAGAAAATTGGATTAAAATGTGATCAAGAAAGATAAATGCTTAAGTGTGTTGAATATCAAAGTGATCTAAAAGACTCAAAGTGCAATCAACTCTTTCCTCCATGTGCAAAATAATTTTAAATGAAATAATTTTGAATATCGATGCACATGTGTAGGGGGAGTATTTCTCAAAAAGGTGAAACTTTCAAAGTGTTAAATGTTTTGATTTATATCAAACACTTTGATTGATTTTCAAATGGTTTTATGGTTCTGATCTTAATACCCAACAACCAACTACCTCACGATTTTCAAATGGTTTGGTGGTAAGGTTAGGTATTATCCCATGATCCAACCAGAACCAGAGGGATCTACCCAGGGACATTCCATAGATAGAATATAAGTCCTTAGGTATGATGGAGTAGAATGAAAATGGGAATAATGTTAACTAAGGCATGAGTTATCATCGGAACAATCACAACAAGATGATAATGAGGACGCGTTGGTTTAACATTGAAGGGGTTGAAGAATGAAAAAGAAATATATGGATAAAGGGTGAAAAGAAAGAAGCCCTCCACAAACTTTAGGCAGAAACCGGGTCAATACATAATCTATCGAATATCACAAAGATGATATTTGGTATTGAAGAAAGACATCATGGACCCAGTGATGCAATGCACAACCCTTCCCAGCCACTCAAGATTCTCTCGAAAGAATCTTGTTACATTTCACAGAATTAAAGTGCAAATCAATTGACATCTCACTCCGAGATTGTTGATATTGAAAAGTGTGGTTGTCTGCTACCACCGTTCGATCACTGAAAACCAAAAAGCACTTATTGAGTCAAGCCAAAAAGAGATCAAATCATAAATCTTACATAAGACACAAAAGTACATTTGTATTAAACATCAATGATACAAAAGGTATAATGATATATGTCTATGTGACATTGCATGTCTTTGTGACATTGCCCGAAACATTCAATAGTGATACTTTAAGTAAAAGTAATCACAATCATAATGAAATCCTACCAGTGCTAACATCAAGCCAACGCTGAACGTAGGTCACTAATTTGAAAATGATTGTTTAATGATTCAATTAGTGTTAACTAGTAATCTAAGTGATCTAGTAGTTATCGTGTTTTTTTGAAATTTGTTTTCAAAAAAAACGCAAACAACATTTCCTTGATTCTCAAGTGAAGTGTTGGATTACCAAGGTTACTTATGATGTCACAATATTGATAAGGGGAGATTGTTGGAATTGAAGTTAGTAGTTGACTCTCATGCTTAGACCGCACTCCACACATGACTTCACTATCGAATATTCAGGCGTAACAAGATTATGATTATGTTTGATGGTCATCAAATGCAATCTGGGGAAGAGAAGTGTTTAAAAAAGCAATGCAGATATTTCAATATAGTCAACATATAGGGGGAGAAGAAATGGAAGTATGTGTATACAATGGTTTGTTCTATTTGGGGGAAGCAATTGAGGTGAAGAACATCAACAACATCTCTACCTTTTAGAAACAAGAACACCGTCGTAATTCATACCTTCATTTCTCATACTCAAAGTTCAAAGATACACTTCCGCAACTCTGATAAACCAAAGAACTTCCTCAAATCATCAAGTTATTGATCAAGACAAAGGTTCTACATGAGAAAGAGTGTAAGATGTCAAGAAAGTATGAGTATGTTGGTTAGAAGCTTCAAAAGATAAATCAAGATGGATTCACGGTAAAGAATGATGATATGAAAAGATCTCAAAGGCAAAGAAAAAAAGGATAATGAAAAGATAAAGATCAAGATCACAAGAGCATGATTGGAACAAGACCACTATTACACAACAAGACTCAAGACAAACAAGTATTAAAGTTCAAAGTTCAAAGTCACAAGAGAAATCTCAATGATCATCCTTTTGGGGGAGATTATTACGAATAAGAAAATGATGACATTAATGCAATCAAAGAGAGATCTCAAGATCTCCTTGGTGGGAAGATTAGTTTAGGATTGATAAAAGTGACGATCTTATTGAGATAGAAGTCTTGTAATAAATAGAATAATAATATTGTGTAATAGGGTAAGTGAAAGGCTCGTGACTAAAATAAAGTCACAAGACTTAGCTAAATAGAAAAAGTCTAAAAGACAAGGGGGCTAAATGGTAAAAGTCTAAAAGACAAGGGCTCCATGCTCATATTGTAATTGGGTATAAATACCCCTCCACCACCTCATTTGTGAGGTGTGTCTCTAGGTGTTTCTTAATCTCATTCTAATCTTTTCTCTAATCCTCCTCCTCCCTCTTTCTCTCTCTACTTTCTCTCTCTAGACTAAACACTTTATTGCTTATTGATCATGATTTTCAGACCTAACATAACCCATTTTAACCTAAGCAAGCACCCTAACACCTTCATGACTCACCTCCTTATCACCGTAAGCACCTCTAGCAGCCACCCTACCACCTTACAAGTACCTTCATCACCACCTTGTAAGCTACTACAAGCATATGTATACCAAACACCCCTTTTCATCACCTACTTGTACACCAAGCCTCTCCACACCCTTACACCTCATCCTAAGCTTTCATGACTCACCTAAGACATTCATTAGTCACCAATATACAGAACTTAACCCTTAGCCACTAAGAAAACTTGGTCCCTAAGGGTTTTCGACCCTATAAATACGCATACATACACATTCATTCAAACCACACCTTAAAAACTCATACACTCTCAAATGGAGTCTTAAATCAAACCAAGAAAGATCAAGTGAAGTCCCTAAGCTCAGAATAGAAGCCAAGAATCAAGAAAAAGAAGCCCTTAAATTTCGTTATTATTAGGCGTCCATACCTGAAAACCCCATTTCGAACCCAGTTTAGCTCAAGTAAAGCTCAAAATCTTGTTCAATAACTTTTAGAACTAATATATAATGTTCATAAATACTCTTAAGATTCATATATCAACTCATGTTTGAACCATTGAATCCTGAAACCCAGTGGTTTTTTTATTATAAAGAAAAAAAAAAAAAAAAAAAAAAAACTTTAAAAACGACCCGTTTTGATTTTCTGGCTAACGAATCCTTTTTACTAACTTTTGTTACGTTAGAACATCTTATTTTAGCTTATTCTAATAAGATATAACCTACAAATATCATTTGGAATCTTAAAATAAGCTTGCATGTCTTTGGACCATGATTTGTAAATTATTCCATGCAGGGTTACATTAATCATAAACTTTCTGAAATTTATAACTAAAGGGGCTGAAAATGTTATTTTTCTAAAGTTATAACTATGAGGGGTTGTTTTTCCAAGTTCTAAAGTTAAAGTTTTAAATTATATATACTTTGTAAAGGACTAAACTTGTAAAAGTTTATAAACCAAGGGTATATATTGCCATTTTTGTATTCTTAAAAACATAAAATATAAAAATTTTATACAAATTATAAAAATATAGATAAATATTATAAAACCTGATATTATTAAAACCTGACACATTTATCGTTATTAATTACCGATCGACGCTTTATAAATCAAATACATTATATATTTAACGTAACCTATCATCGTCTAACTTTTGAAGAAACTTAAAATCTTACCGTATCACGATACTAAGGAGTTTCCAAGTGAGGGGATTCCATTGGGTATTTGTTTTGACGAGTTTTGGATGGTTTACGATTTAAAGTGCCTGGCTCCTCAAACAAAAAAAAAAAAAAAAAAGAATAAAAAAAAAAAAAAAATATTGCGTGTCCTCTAGATTATGAAAGCCCAAACAGGTGATACAATATTCCATAAATAAATAATCCAAGATATACGTATAAACTTTTATGAAGTTTTTGAAACATGAACCATGACACCTAAGACATGACATATTACCTCAGGATCGTGACAAGGCCGTTCCTTCACCTATTAAACTTATGCCAACAATCAAATTTCCCTGTACTGATAAGGTAATTCAATATCCTCACTTTAAATCTCTGAATGTATTTCATAAACCCGTGGGAAGGGTATACATGCTATAAACTATTGAATACTAAGTGGTTTTCTAAATGTATGCTATCATAATATATTATTGCTTGTGATCTAAGTCCATTTATGCCAAAAGACCCCCACCATCATGGAGCATTAATCACTTGTGAGTGAACGCGAATATTGTGGATAGGCCTATTGGGATTGGCGAATCCCATTTGTGTTAGCCGGATAGGTAACCAAACGCACTATATTTGAATCTCATAAGTATATGGCAATTACCTACACCGGGGGACATTATCATTATATATATCATTAATTATATATACACAAGTCATTTTGTGTGCCATGAGCTTAGACGCAATAATACACTATTAATATTGTTTCTATAATAACTGTACTCATTGCAATTATCACTATTTATGGGTGTATAACAATGTAACCCATTGTTAATGTACTTATTCACACTATTTATTATAAACCTATGAATTTCCACTCAACTTTTGTGTCGACCTTTTACATGTTTTATCTCAGGTAATTGAGCAAACAATGGCACGTAGTGGCATGTACTGAAGATGGCTAAACTGTATATCATTCACTTTATGTTTTTCTTGTAATTTTGGGACCTCAATTGTTTACAACTCTTATGAAAAAATAAAGATAACTTAATTTTTCCAAAAACTTCTCTTAGATTCATATTTCTATATTATGACTGTTTGTACTATGAATGTAATACCCAAGATTAGCTTTCACTATTATCTTTATCAAAAAAATAGGTGTTATATACATAATAAAGGTTCAAACTTTATCCATCGTTTATCGCATAGGATAGAAAACTCATCAAATTCCGTCATCATTTCCTTCGCGACAATGTCCAAAAAGAAATATCCTTCATCGAAAAAAGTTCCGCCAGAAGAACAACATCGCTGACATCCTCACCAACCCACTCAAAAGTAACTTTTAATTATTTAAGTCTAGGTCTAGGAATGATGAAACAAATCTAATACACGTGTCGTTCTCATTTAATAGTCCTTTTTACTATAAATACATTTCCGAGTAAATCTCACAACTTTATCATATCACCTAATGTTTAAAGTAATTTTTAATTCGCGAAATGCAAATTAAAATGTCACTCATTGTTCATGTAAGTCGTTTCACAAAAACCTTAATCATGCCTCTATTATTATACAGATGGTTAATATCTTCTGTCCACATTTCCGCTACCACCTTTAAGACAACCTCGTACCTCGTTGTGTGATTGTTCTATGAACATTACTCAATACTCGGAAGAGCTACAAACTTCATGTCAAGCTCATCGCTTCCGTCTTTATTTTTCTTCATTTATTCTTTTTATAATTTATGTCCGGATGAGCACGAATTAAAAGGGAAGGGAAAACACACATGTTCACATATATCCTTTAACCAAAACTCTTCAAAAACTCACACAGGTGAATCTTGCTTCACTAGAAACCACAAGATACACTCTACCATCACACTCAAACCTCATAGCTATTATTCACTCTTGTTAGTGATCACTAGTTCTAGTACATACCCAAACCACCAAAGTGAAATGAAAAACCAAGTCATCCTTACTACTACTATCAACCTCGAGTCATCTACCTAGTCATCTTCATAAGAAGATTCACCATGTAACCATTCCCCACAAGTGAATTTCGTAATGAAATGCGTCTCATCTTCATATCCTGACACTCAATAAATCATGTGTGCTATGTTTCAAAAAGTCAAGTGAATTTCCATAATAAAATGCGTTCCTCATCCTTTATATCCAGACACCATAACATGTGTGCCTAAGTTTCAAAAGTCAAGTGAAATTTCGTAATGAAATTGGTCTCATCCAATCATTTCCACTTTATAGTAAGATGAAGAACACAAAGAAATATTCAATCTTCAAGTGTTATTGAGTCAATCACAAGTGTTGTTGAGTCTAATCAAATCACTTTCAAGCAAGTAAGAACACAAAGAAGATACTCAATCATCAAGTGTTTGTTACATAGGTATCATTTCCACTTTCGTGTCTTCACTTTTCTTACACAAGAAAGAACAACTTCCTTATTTCACATTTACACCTTTGATCGTCAACCTTAACATCCAACAAAACACCCCCAACAAACCTATAGTCAAACAACTTCCTTCCATTCATCTCATCCTTCTTCGTTATGCTTCTCGAAATAAATCATCCTTATCATCAACATTAGTTCGACCTAAAGTCGAAACGATAATTTTAAAACATGAAAAGCATGCGTAAAAAATAACAAATAAACCTGAGGATTTAGGTAACATCTCAATACAACCTTTAGCAATCCAAATCACATCATCATCTTGGTAGATAAGAAACCATAAGGAACGTTTCACACCGCAAGCCAAATCGCAAGCATGATCAATAGGGCATCACACAACACATGCGTTCAGAATAGATAAATTACTAAATAAATAAAGATCGCAATATATTAAAGATACAAAGTGTCATGAAAACACCTACAACAATTACGATTCAAAATCATGATATGCAACCAACCCAAGAACAAAAAAAATGAAGCATAGAAACCCGCAATGCAAGCCTATGTTCTAGCTAATTCCTCTTTCTAACTCTTCATACGTTTTGCTCACCTGAAAATGATGCTTAAAACGTCAACAATATTATTGGTGAGAGTTACGTTAAGACACACTAGACACCGCGAACAACAAAAATCCAACCATTACGAACAATATGACCTTGCTATTTTATCACAGCAATCAATTCACAAATAACTGGGGTGGATCGTACCCCTCCGTCCCAACAATTTGTCTTAGCGCAAGACTAACCCACTTGACTAGCTAGGTCCGTTCGAGTTACACACAAGGTCATGTCATCCGCACATACACATGCCTTACCACAATTCATAACTAGGTCATGCCATCTTCACATACGCATGCCTTACCATAAATCATATCACAAAGTAATAGCACATAGCAATCATATAGTTCGACACTTAAAAACACATATCACGGTTCATAATTCAAAAACAGTTTTGCATCATTTCCATCCCAAAATATAAGTAAAAAGTGGGACTATAAAACTCACCTTGATGTAAAGCAAATCCAAACTCTTCAATTAACCTTGCAAATAATCTATACAAAACAATATACACATGTTACCATCGATTAGGTCTCTCACCCAAGTCGATGTAACAATCACAACGATGGATACTCTATATCCTATCTTGATTCAACTCTTCTATATACTCCTCATACTTGCTAACCTCAAGTTACCTCACAAACTTTACTTCTCAACTTTCTGCTTTTTACTTAGTTTTTATAGTCACAAGATGACTCTAAATAAAATACTTAAACACCTAATTGGTTCTTCTCCTCACATCCCATAGCTCCCCAATGAGTTGTGAGCTTCTATGATTTTTGGATAAAAATAATAGTGAGTGTAACCATTTTATAAAAATTCAACATCACAAAGTGTCCAGAATTTGACCTGATTCGACCTTCAAAAAGTTTAGCTTGAGCAGACCCATTTAAACACTTAGGAAAATTCTACAAAAATTCTAAAAAATCATAAACATCATTAACTTGCTACAGTAGCAATCCCATTAATTAAAAAGACGTTTTGATATGGTTTTTGACCTCACAAACACAACTCAGAATCTGCCCCGAAAACTCAGTTTTGACAACGAATCTTGTTTGATTAATTTGACTAACTTTCACTCAATTTTAATTCTCTCTGTAGTTAATTTTAGGCTCAAGAAAATCAATAAAAGCTATCCGTATGACCGAGATATGGCTCTCGCAAGATGACCTAAAATTCTGCCCAGATTTCTATTCCGAATTTAGCATAATTAACCCTAATTAACTTACCCATAACCCTAATTATTAACCCTAAAACGATTTTTGATGATCAAAACCTCTTAATTACAGATTATTTACAATAATCTAATCCATCCTTATTGATTGTTACGTTAAATAAAATCAATTGAATTGAAAAAGGAATTAGAAAACATTACCTTAACTCTTGAAAATCAAAACCCTAAAATTTTTTGGGTTTCCCTTTGTTTTTTGTGTTGTTCGACTGGCCAAGGAGAGAGGAGAGGAGAAAAAAAGTGATTTTTGATTAAGTTATGATTTGTATTTATAGGCTTAGGAAAAGATAATTACCAAAAATAAATTGTAATCAAATTGGGATTTTTTCCCTTTTTTTCCTTGTTCGGCCGATCCACACAACCACCATTTTAATTATATTTTTTTTCTTTTATTTATTTATTATACATTTATTTTAATTCTAAGTAAAAACCTTTAATTATTTAGCTAAACCTTGAACTTTCTAACTAGTTTTCAAACTAACCTTCGATTCTAACTATTTTTAAAAATAGAAAGTACTCTAAAATCTATAAAATACTAAACTATTATATATAATATGAATTACATATACATAGTACGTACACATAATATTACGTACACGACATTTGAAACTACGCAAAGCTTTCAAATGATTTCATTTTCACAAGTACCATGATTCATCACTCATGTCCTTCCATCTAATACACATAAAACACATAATGACACACATAAACTGAATTATACAGGCTTTAACTAACCCGCTAAAATCTCATTTGTCATATATTGCAATGCTTCTGACACACGTAAAACCAATTTTCAAAACGCACCCTAAAGTTTAACCTATTTACGACTTTTTAATAAACCAAACTTTATTTACGGAGCGCATAGTTACCGATTTATTCGGAAAAATAGTCGCTGAAAATATCATCGAATTGAGAACAAAACGAGCCAAATATTGAAATGCTTCCGGCGTGCGTTCGATTTTATAAAATCTGTTGAAGTTTAATATATATATTTAAAAACAATTTTCAAAACGCACCCTGAAATATGCTATGTATTACAAACTCGGCCTTAAACTTTAACTTATCCACAACTTTTTAATATAACAAATTTTATTTATCAAATCTTCAACGCATCTCTATCGATTTATTTGGAAAAAAATGTCGCTGGAAAGATTATCCAATTGCGAACAAAACGAGCCCAATATTACAATGCTTTTGACATGTATTTAAAATAGTTATGGAAATATGTTTTTAGCTTATCGGTTCGTTATATAGGGAGTCTCACGCGCTCCGTAACACCGCGCGGGTTATTAACCTCGTTCAACTAAAACATCAAATTTGTTATATTTGCCTATTTTGATTATAAAACTAATTTGAAATAAATTTACGTACTAAATTCCCATTATCTCCTTTAAATCTTTAATAGTTCAAATTTATGCTTCTGCATTCATATTCTACTCCACTACTATAACCTCAAACTATACACATTTTTACAACAGCAAATGATCACCGTGTGTTTGTCACATATTTTTTCATGAGTCAAATATAACTTTATATACATAGTAAATAGTCAACAATACCCTCGCTCGAATTAAAAATTTGCAATATCATTTTGTGGCCAAAGTTCAATAAAGATTCATTTTTTATCATAGATTTCAAGACTCTATCTCAACCATTCATTTTTTCATCAAATTAAATAAAACTTATTTTTCACCTCTTTTTTTAAAATTAAATATCTCACAAACCGTTAATCGTTACGTAAAATGAAACATACCATTGCAACGAGAATTAAATCATCTTTCTAACGAGGGACACTTTGATATACTTTCGATGAATTTTTTTTAAATTTTATTTTTTAGTCACGTTTAGAAAGATCACATGTGATTCTAAAAAATCACATGTGATTTGTATTTTACAAAATCACATATGATTTTATGAAATCACATGTGATTTTGTGAAATCACATGTGATTTTGTAAAATCACATGTGATTTTGTGAAATCACATGTGATTTTGTAAAATCGCATGTGATTTTGTAATACAAATCACATGTGATTTTTTTCAGACGTGACTAAAAAAATCGAAAAGTAAGTTCGTCGAAAGTGTATCAAAGTGCCCCTCGTTAGAAAGATGATTTAATTCTCGTCGCGGTGGTGTATTTTTTGCCGTTTAACGATTTACCGTTTGCAATATATTTTAATTTTAAAAAAGAGGTGAAAATTGGATTTTTTTTAATTTAATAAAAAATGAATGGTTATGATTGGTCCATTGGATCTTTGATAAATATTGGATCTTCATTGATCTCAACTCATGATTTTGTCTATCCCACTAAATTGAAAACTATACTAAATATGGTTACAAATACGACAACCACATCTGTCGTTTCGTAGTTGGGGTTACCTAAGCTGATCACGTTGGTCCAGGTCCAACATGCCTTTTTTGTTTTTTTTTATTTCTTTTTTTACTTACCAGACGTTTCATCTTTTATACGTACCGGTGATTACTGTTTCTCGATACTTCTTTCTGGGTTTC
>BQNB010157441.1:1531-15150 GCA_026074375.1 Tanacetum coccineum | reverse complement strand
ATTGGTTGTCTCGGATCTCCAAACCTTCCCCAAGGACTAATGAATCTGGGGATTGGGTCAAGCTTAGTGACCCTAAATAAACGCTTTGTGGGAGGCACCCCATGCTTATCCTTAGTTATATTATGTAGTAATGAATAAGTGTTTTTTGTTGTGAGAGGTGTGCCTCTTTTCTTTCTCGTTTGCTTGTGTTTTTTATGATTATCCAAGATTGTCCCGGATTTTTGAAGCCTCTCGTGCTCGTGGTTTTGTCCTTCGATCACAATAGGTTCACATCCTCAGCTTTATTTGGGAATCCGATATCCAAATCTTATCGACTAACGTTTATCTTTAAGCATACTTAATAAACGGCTTAGGATTTGCGTAGAGACTCTTCTTAAAACATTGAGGACAATGTTTAATTCTAGTATGGGGGATCTATCAATTTGATTATGCCTGCAGCCGCTGTTTTCGCGTAATCCCGTTTTTACCACCAAAATTTCAAAAAAAATGAAAAATTTTAAAATTTTTCAAAAATAAAATCAATGTTTTGTCACAATTTTGACTTTCCTGCTGGGTAGAATAAGAATAAATTTTGACCCGATCGAGCGTGTTGAGCTCTAGCTTGTTCCTTAAATTTTAGGCTAAGCGTTCGCAGATCTTCTGGAGAACGAAAAATGTTAGAGTAAGTATGAGTTGGATCTAAAGGAGTTTTTGCGAAATATTAATGAGCTCATGTATGTTATTTGTGGCTTTTTTCTCCCATTAGCTCTAACCAGACTAATAATACGTGGTTATTTTTGGTGATTAACTTAAATCTACAATTGTTATGTAGTTGATAGCAACAAATTTTAGTCTTAGTTCAATTTATTACTTAAATTTTTTCAAAAAGAAGTATTCTCTATAGTAAAGGAAAATATAACACCTCGTGTTTTATGTCATTGTACGACGTTATGTAATTCACATTTTATTTTAGGGTTTTTGCGCGTTGCTTTTAAAAAATCGTAATCGTTAAAGCTAAAATCGGTAATCTAATATGATCATTCAATGTAAACGGGCATTAAACAATCTAATATGTTTCATCAAGCAGTGTTATTGATTATTTAGAGGATAATATTAACCAATGCACATTTTATTTTTATTGGTTAGTTAAGTGTTTTCGTTTCGCAAATAAAGTAGTTTAAGCCTTCCCGGAAGAACTGTTAATTACTTAAGCATTCATCCAATACCATAATTTTACTCAATATTAAAGTTTATTTAAAACTTCAAGTATTTATCACTTTTGTATACATATTCATTATAAAGGATTCAAATCATAAATACAATGTACAAGTTTTACTTGTTTCTAACGTCTATACTACATTTATTCTTTATATTAATAAGAATATACATTATATAATGATCAAATACAATCGAGCTTATACATATTACATATATTTCGTGTAGTATTGACTAGGATAAGCCAAGATGAGACCAGATCTTCACCAATATCTTCCTAAAAGATCTAGCATTCAACTTCGACCTGACTCATCAATGACTAGCCAATTACTTCAAGGCATAAGCCCTAGCTTATTCCATAAGCTTGGCCACCTTGGATACTTCCACTTGACATAAATATCTCCTCCAAGTAGTATAAATACCCATGCATGTGTGAGCTAAGAAGTCATAACACATTTCCTTATCAAAGAAATCACAAAAACTCTCCTTTGTTCTCTCTAAAACCCACGGCATCAAACCCCTTTAATACACAATCCATAGCTTGATTTTCTTTCACATATTAGTGGTTTACATTATCATACCTTAAGGTATTCTAAGAAGAATTGAAGGGTTGGTTAAGCTTTGAAAGGGTTTTAAGAAGATATTGCAAGATTAGGTATTTGGTAAAAATAGAGGTTTCATCCTAATTTTTCAAGCCAAGGGTTTAATCACAAGGTGTGATTGTTATTCTTATCTTACTCATCCACACAGGTTGTATTTCAAAAGCTTATCTATTCATATTAAGATTTTATGTGTTCATATGCTTTACTTTAGTTTATCACCATCTAGGGTATCTTGAATATGTAAAATGAATTTTTACTTATTTTCATGTTTTGTGAACTTATTTACTCATGCCATTATCGATGCTAATTGATGTTAAAAGTGGATGTATAAGTGGTTTTAACATGAGCTTAAGGTAAACATATATATGAACAAATTAGGGTTTCTAAAAGTTTTCTTATGAGTTATATGTGAACGTATTGCAAGGATTGTGCTCTTGATACTTATGGACTCTCTAGGGAAAACCATGACTATGGGGACCTAATAATATGTAAGACAAATAATTAATTAAGGGTTCTAATGGGTTTGTATACAACAAAGTGGTAAAGCTAAAAAGTCCTAAAACAAGTTTTATCACATTTGAAAAAATTATATTATGGGTGTTTTGTATTTTCAAAATTTACATATATGTTTTATGATTTTATAAAATACTACATGTCACAAGGATCGAGGGGTCATAACGATTAATAACGAAGAAGATACGTTATTTACAAGTTTACGATAGTTAATACTTTTATAAAACAATTTTTATAAAAAGTACTATTCATCACAGAAACTTATACTTTATAAACATCAATAATATGATAAAAACTTCTCAATTACGAAACGTGTTCGGATAAGAATCGCTTAAATAAGGAGCTATAACGACTAAGATACGACAAAACGAGTTTTACGTTATTAAAGTTAAAAACGTATATATAGCTGTAATGGAACAGTAAAAGCACTATCATCACAGATCTCAAAAACCTAAGATGTGAATTTATGATCACTCGTCTTAATACGAAATGCTAGTGGCGTAAGAAACGCGACGAAACGGGCTTTAAAACTGACCTAAAGTTATGTCATTTTTACTAAAGGCGTAATTATAATCGTTTTACTTTTAATTACGATTTCATTAAATAAAATAGATGGTGATATAGCTTTATAGCTTATATATGTTATTTGTATCGATGTGATATATTTACTAGGGAATTTCATAATGAGGCTTCTTCGGATGGCGTATTGACGAGTTGTTGGATTTACGATTTAAAGTGTCCTAACTCCTCGTACGTCATGTCATGACCTCTTAAATTATGATAGCCCGAACGATAGTACGATGATAACTATATAGGATTATATACAGTTGTTGTTAGACAACGTACTTGAATACTGATTCGACCTATATTAACTAGGTTGCATTCGGGCATTAGCGTGACGCGTTTTTTGTAACACCCCCAAATTGGGTCGCAGCGGAATAAGGGTCCGGGGCGTGTTACTTCTCAGATCAATAACACAAGATATATATAGAACGACCAAAAAGTCGTTTAAAAACTGATACATTGGATTTTAACAAAGTATTTGTTACATAAGCCGAAGCTTCACTTGTCCACTTGTTCAAAGTACAAAGATTTCTAGCCCATACAGTTATACCAAATGTAATGCTACAAAATCCTTAATGCATTGATATCCATCAAAACCAACAATGTTTCCCTTGACACTCTTATCTTACTGATCCCCTGAAAAACATTGCTTTAAAACGTCAACAATAATGTTGGTGAATCCATAGGTTTGATAAATCATATATTGTAGGACCACAAGATTTCCTAAGTGTATGATAATGCAACAGATGCAGACATCATATAAATGTAATTACGTTGCTCTAAGCTCATGACACTGAAGCTTGACGTGTATGAATACCAAATTAATGGCCTACATTGCCGTGGGTTATGTTCTAACCGCAACAACCTATATTCGACATCGGTTATACGTTCGTTTGTCAGTGTTGCTAATCACCAGAACGGGGTTGTCATAACCCATAGATCTATTAATAACATTCGCGCTCACAATCCGCGATAGATAGTTCATGATTAATGGGCTCAGGATATGTCGTTATCGTACTTAGGCATCTTTATTCATAACATGAAACTGAACCACTTGTGTCCAATTGTAAAGCATTTCATGTTTTTCACCCCAAAAACTTATAAAACAAAAACATGTAAAACGTGGGGCTATGAACTCACCTTGAGTGAGCGAATAACAAGAATATCACAGATAACGCGTCACGCGAATCGATCAAATGCAACCTAATTAAATTAAGGTCGTATAAGCACTAATTCATTTAGTAACTACTACCATGCATATGTCTATATAGCTAATCACCATCTAATGTTTAAGTGAAACATGTTTATAATATTAAAAAACGTTTATAAACATACTTTGTGGTAAATCGTCATAACTTTCACCGTTCTAATCGTTTTCTTGACGTTTCTTGTGCCCATCTTTTCGTCATTAAGTTGGGTTATCCGAATAGTTGGCATTTTTATAATTTTGGTCCCCTGATGGACAGGGACTTTTACTGGTTCACACCAGACATGGCTTTTATTTATATCGGTATTTGTTGTCGTAAATCCCGTAAATGTGTATTTTTATGCGTTATAGCTCGTTTTTATCGATTCTTTACGAGCACTTCTCTGCTTAATGAAAATTCTATCAATTTATGTGGTTTACAAAAATAAACTTTTGTCTTGATTAGTGGTTTTTAAGGGTCTAGTTTATAAAATATTTTTATAAACTTTTATTACCAAAAACCGTGGAAATTCTTAACTATTGTTATTAATCAAAACATCATGTAGTTCTTATCTTTTTGAATCCTTAAAATGCTGTTTTAATTTAATAAAATTATCAAACTTGTGTTACAAAATTTTTATAAAATTTATTTTATAAACTCCGTTTAATTTACGTATAACTCGTTTTTAACGTAACTTTTTCGTTATTAATCCGTTTGACAAGTTTCTTACCTTTTCGGAATCGTCATGAAATGTGTTATCTTATAAAAACATATTATAAGTATACATATACATGAATTTTGGACAGAATGTTGGTGCTAGTTTGATAAGTCCATTTTCAACCTTTGTTTCCTTTATTTATCATTTTGTATTTCACCAAAAGTCTCATGTGTGCCTTATATTTTATATATGTCATATATCATATGTTTATTATGTCCATGGTCCATCAAGGTCCTTTTTGTCCCAACATTACAAGTCCCTTTATTTTACTTAATAAATCATAACTTTTATAATTAACCATAAACATTGTTTTACCACATATGACTAGTTTTTATATAATAACATAGTAGTCAAGTCTACTCATCTTGTTATAACCTTATTTTAATGATCATTTATAAACATTAATATAGTCCATAATTAACCTTAACATGTCATTTGTATTTTTTTTACTAGAAACATATTAAGAAACTTTTATAAACCCTAATTAACACATGATTATTTTTACACCAAAACAACATGGTACATACTTTCCTCATCCTTTTTAGCATGATATAAGTAACATCACAACATATATAAAAGTATACAAAATGATCATTTCAAGTATAAACTCCATTTTCATGATAAAATCAAATGCGTGATTCAACTAAAATTGAAAATAACATATGCATAGAAATGAAAACTATAGACATAAAGGGGTTCTTGTAGACATTATGATGTATGATGATGAAGAACAAAGTAATCTAAACCCCTTGTTTAGATTGAAATCCCAAGCTTGCACAATGAAAAAGACCTTGTTTCTTAATAAAACCCTAGCTTCCTTTTCATTGCAATTAAAGCTGATATGGTTAACCAATGCTTGCAAATTCCTAGTATTATCTTAGAATAGATGTGTTATAGGTGTGTATGGGGTGCATTAAAATTTTGTATGGTTTGTTGGGTTGGTGTTTTGAGCCGTGGCATGAAAGGAGCAAAAAGGGAGAGTGTGTTTGATTTTTACTAAGTGTTTTATGCTTGAATCACTAGTATACATGTATATATAGGATAAGTATTGGTCAAAACTTTCTCAAGAAGGGTCAATGGTCAAAGGGTGTTTTGGTCGTTGGGGGCAAAGAGAGGGTTTTAGGGGTTCTTGTTCTTGGTCTTTGGTCAAGGGAACATGGTAAATGTGTTTTAATGAGAAGTTGATGTACATTGACCAAGCTAGTGAATTTTTGTGCTCCTTGCTCTCCAAGTGTTGATGTATTTCGTGGGTTAGGAGGGGGAAAAGGGTTCTAGAAACCTTTTTGCTAGTTAACACAATATCTTGCAAAATATATGCAAGTTACTAGTTGTAGTTTTATAAATAAAAGATGTTTTCTTGCAAGTATTGGTGTATTGGTTGATTTTTCTTGTACAAAGTGTAAGATAATATTATCTTGGGTAAATTTAATAAAACTTTAGGTATTGGGTACAATCGTGGGTATTTGTTGAAGCTTAAATAATTAACTGCTTCGTTATGCTTAAACGTAATTTATCGCGAAACGTATACATTTTACGTATCCGATAAAAATAAAATGAACAAGGTTAATAATTATTCTCAAAATAATTACTTAACCCTTGCTTGATGTAAACATTTAATTGTTTGATGCCCGTTTACATTGAACGCTAATATTTGGCGTACGCGATTTAACCTATCGCTTATGATTTAAAGCAAATGCGTACAATACAAAAGGTACATTGTGGATTTATCGATGTCGTCAATGACTTGAAAACACAGGGTGTTATAGACTTCCCCCGTTAAACGAGCCTTGTCCTCAAGGCTCACAATGCAGCACTTGACGACGGTGTGGTCTTGGTGAAGAGGTGTGGGTATTTCTTCTCGAATTGGTCTTCACGTTCCCACGTGAACTCAGGACCTCTCTTGGAGTTCCATCGAACCTTGACTAATGGGATTCGGCTTCGCTTCAACCGTTTAACTTCACGGCCCACTATTTCTAATGGTTCCTCAACAAAATGAAGTTTGTCATCAAGATGAAGTCCATCCAACGGAACGGCTAATGGTTCGTCGGCATGACACTTTTTCAGGTTAGACACATGGAATGTATTATGAACTCTACTCAACTCTTCAGGAAGTTCGAGCTTGTAAGCAACCTCTCCAACCTTTTCTAACACCTTGAAAGGTCTCAACCATTTCTAGGGATTAACTTCCCCCGTTTTCCAAATGGCACGAACCACTTTCCAAGGCGATACTTTAAGCTTAACTTTTTCCCTGACTTGGAATTCATTGTTTACGGTTTACAGTCAGCTATAACTCTTTGTCGTCATGAGCCGGCTTGTATCCTTTGCTTGATCTGGATGATTTTACTCGGTGGTCTCTTGAATTAGTTCTGGACCGAGTATTTAAGCTTCTCCAACTTCAGTCCAACAAATAGGTGAACGACACTTTCGACCATAAAGTGCTTCGAATGGTACGGCCTTGATGCTAGCGTGATAGCTATTGTTATATGAGAACTCGACTAATGGCAAATGGTTAACCCAACCCTTTCCAAAGTCGATTACACAAGCACGCAGCATATCCTCGAGAGTTTGAATGATCCTCTCGCTTTGCCCGTTTGTTTGTGGATGGTACGCAGTACTCATATCTAAATTAGTACCCAAAGCGTTCTGAAGTGACCTCCCGAAATTGATGTGGAATCTCGGGTCACGTTCACAAATGATTGAAACAGGTATCCATGTCTCGTGACAACTCCTTTAGGTAATTTCTTGCAAGTTTATCCATAGATCAGTTCTATCATTGTTGTGAAAATGCAGACTTAGTGCGTCGGCCACAATCACCCATAATGGTATCGTACCTTGCGAACGTCTTAGGAAAGCGTAGTGACAAAATCCATAGTTGATGTTGTCCCATTTTCCATTCCAGGTATCTTGGGTGTACTACAATTCCTGATGGTCTTTTGATTGGTTCCGGCTTGACCCTTAAGAGACATGTGTCAAACCACTTACTACTAGGGCCGGCGATGTCGGCTTTTTCAATATTGGGCCACCATATAGCTTCTTCATTCTTGGTACATATGTCTGAAACCCGAATGTTTAGAGTATTTGATTGTGGGACTCGTGCATGATCACAGTCCGTCAGACTGCCCTAATGCAGGGTAGCCAACTCCTGCCATTGAGGCATAGTGTTCTTCCGCTCGACGGCTCCTACTGTTCCTTCCTGCTCGCCTCTGGATTTTTAGCATTTTTTACCAACATTCTCAAACATCTTCTATTCTGATGTTCTTGGTTTTCGTGCTTCAGTCTGCGGCATTAAAGATGTTGTTTAGGAAGGTCCAAACTACATAGTCATAACCAAGGGCTCGAACTCTTAACGGTGGTTCTCGTTCTTCCTCGTAAAGCATCAGCAACGGCCATTGGCTTTTCTTGGGTGATAACATTTCGCAATCGTTACTCTAAGTAACTCGTAAACCATCGGCGTTGTCTCTTGTTTAGGTCCCTCTGATCAAGAATGTGTTGCACCTTTGTGATCGGTGAACACGTACACTTATTTCCATATAAATAATGTTCTCCAGATTTGAGAGCGAACACCACTGCACCAAGTTCTAAATCATGAGTCGTATAGTTCTTCTTATGAATCTTCAACTGGCGTGATGCATAAGAAATCACTTTTTCTCTCTGCATCAACACAGCGCCCAAACCCTTCTTCGAAGCATCCCAGTATGCGATGAAATCTTCGCTTCCCTCGGGTAAGGCCAGGATTGGTGAACTGCATAACTTCTGCTTCAGTAGTTGAAAAGTGCTTTCGTGATTTATGCCCCAACAAACTTGACCTTCTTCGGGTGAGCTTGGTCATCGGTTTGGCGATCTTTAAAAAACCTTCAATGAATCTCGGTATACCCAGCTAGACTAAAAATTAAGAATCTCCGTTGGCAACTTAGAATGCCCAATCTTAATGGATTCGATCTTGACTGGTCCACATGAATTCCTTCACTATCGATCACGTGACTAGGAACTGTACTTTGGGGAATCCAAAAAATTCACATTTGGATAAACTTGGCATTACAATCTCTCTTTCTTAAGGCAATTCTAGGATAGCTTAAGATGTTCTTCGTGTTCTTTCTGGTTCTTGAACTATCAGATATCGTCAATAAAGAAAATCACGAATTTATTCCAGATATGGTTGGCATCCCGATTCATAAGGTCCATGAAATACGGCTGGTGGTTCGTCAAACCAAACGGCATAACTTGGAAATTCGTAATGGCCATATCGAGTTTGAAGGCAGTCTTCGGTATGTCTTCTTCTCGAAAAAAAAAAAAAAAACCCCCTTCAATTGGTGCATAACTGACTTAGGTCGATTTTCGAGTAGACACTCGACCTTGGAGCTGATCAAATAATCACACAATTCTTGGGAGCGGATAACGGTTCTTCACCGTTAGTTTATTCAATTCCCGGTAATCAATGCACATCCGGAATGACCCGTCTTTCTTCTTGACAAACAAGACCGGAGCTCCCCAGGGCGAGGAACTAGGTCTTATAAAGCCTTTGTCGGATAGCTCTTTCAGTTGCTCAGATAACTCTTTCATTTCGGAAGGCGCCAATCGATAAGGTGCCCGTGCTACAGGTGCAGCACCAGGTACCAATTCATTTGGATCACTTGTCGAGTCGGTGGAAGACCCGGCAAAGTCTTCGGGAAATTACTTCAGGAAAGTCTTTGGAAATATTGTACGTCCTCAAGTCGATTCTCTGGACTTGTCTTAAACCTCTTTTGCAGTAACATGTGCCAAAAAGATAGGAAACCCTTTTTCCATGTACTTCTGCGTTTTAGTGCACGAAATGATGTTTAATCGTGTCACATTTCCTTGGGTACTTCCATCACCGTGTATGATTAAGGTTTTATTTCTCCACGGGATGCGAACAATCTTCTCGGCACACACAATGACCGCTTGGTACTTCGCCAACCAATCCATACCGATTATAGCATCAAAACTACCAAGTTCTACAGGCATTAAGTTTACGTTGAATTGGTGGTTTAGGAGTTAATGTGCACTAAGTATAGTGTTTAACCCAATTATCCTCCCGTCAGCTAGTTCGACATCATAATAGTGATCTAGGGTAGATGGTGTGATGTCAATTTGGGAGCTAAATGCAGTAGATACAAAACTTCGATCGGCACCCGTATCAAATAAGATATAAGCATAGCGGTTGTTTAGAAGGAACGTACCCGCAACGACGTTGTCTGGGTTTGCCCCCGCATTTCCAACCACATACACCTTCGCTGGAGCCCTCGTATTTCCTAAGCTTGATTACCACGGTCATTGTTTCTCAGTTTTGGGCAGTTTCTTCTAAAATGTCCTTGAGCTCCGCACTCATAGCAACCATTTCCCTTCTGATTATTATTGTTGTTGTTGCGGTTGTTGTTGTTAGCATTTGCAGGTCGGCTTCTACAATCCTTGGCCAGATGGCCAACCCTCTTGCAGTTATCACTTTGGTAGCAAGGGACCTTCATGATTGTAAATTACTCTTGGTACACAGAGGTTTAGACCCGGCCGTATGAATTTTTTTCCGTCACTATTGCTGCGTGTAGGCCTGGCTGTGTTATGCCCTCTTATTTTGTTGTTGTTGTTGATTCTGATTGTTTCGGGAAGTGTTTTCAAACTTCCTCTTGTTTTCAGCTTGTCTTTCCGCAATGGTATTGACTCTCTTGTCCATCAGTTCAGTGGCCATCTCGATAGCCTCTTGCATGGTCTTTGGCTTTGAAGCTACGATGTTTCCATGGATCATGTCGGGCAATCCCCCGACATACCTTTCAATTTTGTCTGACTCCTCTGGGAACATCCTCACACAGAGAAGTGCTAGCTCTTGAAAACGTTGGTTGTACTTGACCACATCAGTACCTATTACCTTCAAGTTCCACAACTCAGCCTCAAGCTTCTTCATTTCGTTTCGTGGACAATACTTATCAGTCATCTTCTTCCTTAGATCGACCCAAGTCATTGAATACGCAACATCATGAGTAACAGTCATAACATGGGAATTCCACCATGTTAGAGCACTTGCTAATAGAGTACAAGTAGAGAACTTGACCTGGTTTTCTACCGAGCAGTTGCTTATTCGGAAGACAGTCTCCATTCTTTCAAACCATTGGGTTAACTCAACCACTCCCTCAGTGCCCTTGAAATACAGAGGTTTGCACTTCATGAAATCCTGGTAAGTGCATTCTCGGGCAACGCGTTCAGATCCCCTGACACCCGTTCCCGAAGAATGGCTATCAGTGCCATTCCTGGTTGCGTCACGTGCGGCCAGAGCGGCACTGACACCTTGATTAATCATAGCTTGGAGTTGGGCATTTGTGACCGTAGTGGTTGTGGCTGGTGTTGTTGTGACCGGTGTTGTCCTTGTTGCTCTTTTTGGTGCCATTTTCTTTAATCACAAGAAAATACAATATCCGTTAGATTTCATAAAATCATAACCCTGACATGACATAATACTACCATTTCATATATAACTGGAAAACATACATGATTGGTTTCGATACAAAATGATCATAATGTTTAGGTTACAAAGTAAGCATAATAACCTAAAGCCTTACTAGCCGGGATTAAACCCGTAATACTTAGTAGGCTATATACAAAACAACTAGCCATAATAAAGTCTAATCTAAGAACTGCTACCAGCCTCCTCTGGCAGCTCCGGCTGTGCAGGACCCCCAGCGGGTCCCTGCTGTCCCTGTAATGCAGTAACCTGCCCCTGCAGTGTGGTGACCAGTCCCTGAAGTGGAATCATCTCTCTCTGTAGTGTCTGCATAACAGTCAAGGTCTGAACAATCTGCTGCTGTCGAGTACGATCAGCAGCTCTCAACTCTCTCATCTCCTCACGCCTCCTGCGGTCTGTCTCTAGCAAATCGGAAATCGCTCTCTGTCTCCTATGGTCCGCTGACTGTAGCTCTGTGATCTCTGACATCTGTGCATGAACTGTGGTGCGTAGGGAAATAACCTCTCCATGAGCAAGATCGCTCGCATCCATCGCTCGTCCCCAAGCCTCTCTAGACATCCCAGCCTCGGTCTCCATGAGCTGACGTGTATGTGCATGAGTACGTCTATCTCTAAACAGCATATTGACCCGACCGGCCAATAGCTGTCTCTGTCCCTGCTCATCATCCAACCTCGTGTAGATCTCATCTGTATCTCGCCTAACCAACGACTCAAACTCCCTCATGTGTGCACCCAACTCTGTATCGGTGCTAACCGGAGCTCCCTGTAAAGTCTCAACGATCTCATCCCATGAATCTGTAATCCCATATCCAACGTACCTCTCTGGGTCACGCCTAATCTGCCTGTCCATAGTGGCAACAAAGCCGTAATCTGCCCTAAGACCTCCAGCTGGTCTAGCAGCAGCAGCAGCGGAGCTCTTTCCTACCTCATACCTGGGACCCAGAGCGTTACCTAACCCCATCTGAGGTGGTAGGTTAACCTCGGGTCTGCCCTTTCTATGACTGTCAGTGGGTAATGATAGTGGTGGAAATGAAGTAGGAGCTGATGTAGGCAAGGGTGGTGGTGCATCTGGTCTGGTGGAGGAGAGTATGAAGGGTGGTGGTAATGGTAGTGAATAGAAAGTAGCTGCAGCCTCAGCTCTCATCCGAATCGTGGCAGCTTGATAGCCCAATGATCGAATAGGACTAGGAGGTGGTGCTGTCAATACAGGTGAGGGTGGTGATACTGGGAAAGGAATCTAGGGTGGTGATGAAGACCATGGAGATAGTGGTGATGCTGGTGGGGAAGATATAGCAAGTAGTCTGGCAACCTCAGAATCAGACCATGCTGGTATAGGTAATGGCTCTGGAATAGTAATCCTAGCTGTCATACGATATGCAGGGTGAGGTGGTGGCGTGGCCGCAGACTCATCAGTCTCAAACGGCTCAGTCTCCTCTGCAGACGGGGCAGTAGCTAGTAAAGCAACACCTACAGGGTAGGCAGGAGCTGGATGCTCCTCCTCCGCCTCCTCATCAACCTCAACATCCATCTCATTATCCTCATCGGCGTTGATGTCCATATCATCGTCCTCATCCTCCTTGATGTCCATCTCATCATCTTCATCATCTCCTCCATCAGTAGGATAGTCGATGGGATCCTCCTCAGGGTCCTCATCGTCATCCTCCTCTAGATCTGCCTCTGGGTCAGTATCTGGAACATAATCAGGTGACTGTGCAGTAGGTGAGGCATCCTTAGCACCTGGCTGATCCTCTGCAACAATCTCATCATTAGCATACTCTAGACCTGGAACATAATCTGGCGAAAGTGGTACCTGCTCTGGCTCCTTAGGGCCAGGCACGTAATCTGGAGAGGGTGCGACCTGAAGAGCGGCCTCCACGTATGGGTCCTCTGGCATGTAAGGTAGCTCAAGTAACTCGTGATCATCGGCTCTAGGTGATCCTATGTCTGATAGATCCTCAAATGGGCTGGAAACCTCCGTGTGCGTAACCCCTGATTCATCCGAATCTAACATGACTGAATCTGAAATTTCAAAATAGCTTATATTAGTATTTAATATAAGACTCTTATAGTAATATACATTTATATCATAACATGTATATCAAATATGAATGCATCTAGTCCAACCAACTAATGCAACAAGTAGTGTATGCATGAATGTATGCACATATGTATGTCCCGTGTAATCCCTTTGTTTATAAAACAACTTTTGAAAATGGTTATAGTCCAGCAAAATCATTTGACCTGGTTCTCTATAACCTTGGCTACAATTAAGCCTACAAAGAAATTTTTACTTCTAAACTACTCTAGGGGACTAATAATGTAACACCCCCAAATTGGGTCGCAGCGGAATAAGGGTCCGGGGCGTGTTACTTC
>BQNB010157440.1:0-15150 GCA_026074375.1 Tanacetum coccineum | reverse complement strand
CAGACATCTTTTATGAGTTTTGAACGATTTCGAATGATTAAAAGTTCTTCTAGATCAGAGTCTCTACACAAGCTCTGATACCAATTGATAAGATCGTTTAAACCCATTTTGGATCGTTTTACAGATAATATTGAATGCACAACGGAATAATAAGAAAGCAATATTATCATTGAACAAGGTTTTCTTCATTGAACGTTCTCCTATTACCCCAACTATAACTTGGGGCTACACCAACTACTATGGTGTACTATCTAACTAACTAACTAACTTTATGTACACACACACACACCTTTACTATTCGACTCTTATCAGTAGCAGGTCTTTATCATCATGAGTTGTAGGCATAGATGCTTGTTGAGAAAAGAAAGAACATATGATTCCATAGTATCCTTATCAATTTGCACCTTGCTGGAGGCAGCCTGAGTATATCCTTTTGGGATATTTTCTGGGTCAGCAGTACTTTGTTTCAAAGTACTGCCTTTGACTTCAGTGGACAGAAACACCCTTCAATTCATGCTCATACACCTTCAAGTTGTTGTATAGATCATCAAACTCTAATTCATCCAAACCAGGTTGTCCCCGAATCATTGTAGCAACTACATGCCACACAGATGGTAGACTTCTTAGAAACTTCAAGTTAGCATCTTCTTGGGACACTTTAGCATCATATAATTTAAGCATGCTAAGAATATGCTGAAACCTTTCGTATGCTGAATCTAGCTCTTCCCTAGATCCGATAGTAAATGTCTTGAATTGTTGTTTCAAAAGATTCTTTTTCATCTTCTTTGATGCTTCGTTTCACTCCAAATCTTGCTTTTATGGCTAACCATAAAGTTCTTGCATCTACAGCATCATGAAAACTAAGAAGATGTCTATCAGGTATAGCAGAAAACAATATGTTAAGAGCTTTCTCATTGTTTCTTCTTACGTTGGCAGCAAGCGAAGTTTTTGGTACTGACGAGGATGCAGGATCAGTTGTGGCTTGGTCTCCATTTGTGATTATATCCCATAGTATATGATCAGTGATGGCAATATGTTGTCGCATCTTCATGGACCATAGGTCATATTCACCCTTCTTGATCATTGGGATTCTTAGTGCAGTGACTGATGAGGTGGGTGGGATAGGTTCAGCTTCAGACATCTTTTAGAGTTTGGAAAGATTTCAAATGATTAAAGTTCTTCTAGATCAGAGTCTTTACACAAGCTCTGATACCACTTGTAGGATCGATATACCTTAGTATAATAAGCCTTTAGCCTGTAAAGGATGTTACTTCCTTGAATAAATCCAAGTCGATAACAATGAAACACTGATGTAATACAATTAACTATGCGGAAACTAGTTAACAGTATCAAGAAGAACACACAATGATTTAACAAACGATTTGTATTATCACACGTTGAATCTGCCTAAGTTTACAGATCCCTAATACAATACTAATCTCCAATACTTCTAACTAATGCTTTTTGTTGCTTTTGTTGTTGTTCTTTGTGTCTTTCTAATGCCTTCCTAGAGATCCTTTTATAAACATAAGGATAACTCTAGTAGGTGTACAGTCCTTGTATGACACAAATACTAATTAATACTAATCACTAATTTAACTGTTACATGATAACTACTACTGTAACCGTTAATCTTTTACAGTTCCTTTAACAACGGCAGTACTTTGACTTTCCCATCTTTAAGCAGGCAGTACTTTGACCTTCTGACTTAGCAGTACGTTAACTTTCTGACTTGTAATTCCCAAAAAACCTGTATTACTGAATAAAATGATATAGGAGGCTTGATAAATTGAGGCACACTTTTTAGCAAGCCATTTCATATTTTACTCGTTTGTACCAGTACAGATTAAGTATAACCTGAATCGACCCATTTGTAAGTGTATGGGTCGAACTTGTCATTTCTAGCTTTTTTTTGATAATATGTTATCTTATTTTCTCATAGGAAGCTTCGAGGGGTCCAGGCTCGTTTATATACTGCTGGAAAAACTTTTGTTCCCGCTACTTCCATTTTTGGTGTCGTGAGAATGTACCTTGTGGTTTACTTCTTCATTCATCGACTGGTGCTATTTGTTTAATAAAAAAATCACCAGTTTCTCTATTGCGTCGTTTAAGGGATACAAAGATTCTTTCCTACGATATGTTTACGTATCTAGAAGTTCACATCAAATTTAGTACGACATGGTATTGAAAACCAGCTTATTAGTTACTTGGTAATGATTAAATTTACTTGATAATCAATATCGCAATAACGTAAAATTTAACTATGTTAGATGTTAGAAAAAGACTCGGTCACCCAGTGTATTTAACTATTTATTAATAGCTCGTAGTTAATAGTTTAACGTATGAATTTCGGTAATTAACCGGGTACTACTACCCGATATATTGTAAGAACTATATAAGCCTCTTCCAACTTTGGAAAATGTGAGCTAGTCATTATTCATTTTCTATTTAAACATACTTGTTTCTCTCTCTAGAAAACCTCTCATGTGTTTCTCTCTCTAGAAACTAGCCAAGTCCAAGAATCGACCCCGTGTTATGATATATGATATACCACAATTGGTATCAGAGTACATGGGATGATTAGATCATGTGTATGTGCGATTTCTTTTGTGATTTAGATAAAAAAGAGTGCTTTTTAAGGTTTGCAACTCGTTTTTCTTAATTCTCCAGATTTTGATGTTGGTTATGTTAAAGTTTGGGTGTTACTAGTTACTATAGCCTTGTAGTATTGAGTTGTGCAAAAGAAATCAAGAGAAATCGTTCAAAAGGGTGATTTATAGGTGTTTTTTTGTGATAAAACTTGTTGTTCTTCGTGGAGAGTTAGCAGATATTCTTTGAGGCGAGTTGATTAAAAATGAATAATTTATATAGTAGGTGCCCAACTGTCTGACAAGGCGGGTTGCTTTCCACGGCGAGTTGCTAAGATTATAGGCAGCGAGTTGCTCACGGCGAGTTGCTTAGTTTATTGGCAGCAAGTTATACAGGTTGAAGGCGGTTTGAATATTTTATTAGAAAAATACAAAAGAAGCTATGGCGGTTTGAAAACTCTACGACGGGTTGCTTAAAATTGTACACGGCGGTTTGACAGCACGGCGATTTGATTCAGACAGCGAGTTGACAGAAGCAGCGGGTTGCTTTACTACAACTTATAACCAGATATAGATGATGTATATCATGTCTATCCAAAATGTGCAATATCTCCCATAGAGTGTTGAAAGCTCTGAAATGAGTATTTGCTCTATAAATCATGAGATACTCTCCATCGGGTGAGTCAATGACCTTGAATTTAATCATCGAGATTGCTTCTAGGGACTCCTATCTTGAGGCATTCTTTCAAAGGTCTACATCCTAAGATAGTTTCTGAGTCTATCAATTGTCTCTGTCCTCAATTTAAGACTTCATTTGATGGGCTGTTCTTCTGTGACTGTAACTTTCTCTTCCTTAAGAGGTCTCTTGCATCTCTATCCATTTGGTAACATTGCTTTCCTTTCTGGAACCATTTGGAATAAATCCTTGAAAGATTCGTTATTGGATTCATTGAACTTTGTCGGATAGTTCTTGCATTGTGGATACTTTAGCTTTGCAAAATCTTGTATCTTGACCTGTAAGAAACTTATCATTTGATTCCTTTCTTGTACAGAGATGTAGTTTCTTCAAAATAGTCTTTGGTTTTCCTTCAATGCTGCCTCAACCTTTTTCTCTCTTCTTCTGCATCCCATTCTGCTTGAATCTTTCTAGCAACTTCCTCATCATTTTTAGTCTCCAAAGCTCTGATTTGTTGAAGAGTTAACTTCTTCTTTTTGGGTTCTTCAACCAATATCCATTTACCTTTTTCTTTTGGGTCAGTAGCTTGAGTTGGCTGTTGAGGTTGAGATTGCATGGGACCAGGAATGCTTAAGCCTCTTGTTCTATTGAGAAGAATATTAGCAAGTAATTCATCATCTTTGATATGTTCATTAAGGCTCTTTTTCTTGAGTTGGACGAATTTGCGACTTGAAGGACCTGCTTCATCTTCAAAATTTAAATTCCTTGGTAGTTAAAAGCACTTTGTCTAGCTGTACTTTGTATCTTTTCCTAATCCAAACTCTTCAGTATCCCCACTTTTTACTCATTCAAAAAGCATTCCCTTATTCTTCTCAATAGCTGACCTGTCTGTTTCATTCTCTTCTTTTTAAGTTCTATTTCATCACTCTTCTTTCTAACGTCGGTAGTAACAGCAGCCTCTGTAGATCAAAACCTTTATAACCAAAAGGCTGTATGGTCATCTTGATCATGATGCTCTTCAGACAAATTACCTTCATCTTTATTCCTCCCCAGTTTGACTGAAGACACCTTCTTCCTTTGCTTCTTTCTTTGCTTCCTTCTTCTTTTCTTAAGATTCTCTCTTTGTACCCAAAAAGCGTGATGTTTGACCACTGGCTCGACCCCTTTTGACAGTTTCTTGAGTTTGACCTTGAGCTTGTGAATCTGTTTAGCTTGAGAAATGGTTTGCTTCTTGAGCCTCCTAACCTCCCTGTTTAAAGCATTGAGATTTCCAAAAAGTCCCTCATCTCCTCCAAATGTTTGAGACGCATCTGTGGGAGTATAATCATTGGGAGATCGTGGAAGATCAATAGTACCTTGAGTTGCAGCAGTACCTTGGAAGTCAGCAGTACCTTGTACTTCAGCAGTACCTTGTGAATCTGCTGTACCTTGAACTTCAGCAGTCCTTGAAGGACTACTTATCTTTGAGCAGCACTTTGAGAAAGGGTACCGTTGAGATTCCCTTGAGAACTTGCCAGCCCTAGAATGAGGACGAGTACTATGTGCTTCCTCTGCTTTAAATGCTGTTTTGTTACGACCTCTAACTTTAGGTTGGAAGTAAAAGGTGTAATCCGACATATGAGAACTTAGGGACTTATTACTTTCTCAAAAAAGTAGACCTTGAGTAAAGAGGCAACTGATGGTATAAAATTCTAAGTCTGATTACTCCCTCTAATGCTTTGTTCAAAAATGTATGAATGAAATCTAGATACATGAAATGGTTTACCCATGGCTATTATGTCCTAGCATCCCATTCATAATCATCAAAGAAAAATTGAACTTTTGGTTGGTCGCTAATCCTACTAGAGCTGATGCTATGTTAGTCCCAAATTGTTCCCATGATGTACTCTTAGGACTTAGACAGTGAAGTAAAACATGAACTAAATACTTCCACTGAGGGCTAAACAGAGGTTTAGAAAAAGTAAGTTGTGCCAAATTACCCTCGTAGCCTATGTTCTCTGAGCGAAGTCCCAGAATAATTTGCTTTGGAAACAATCAACCACCATCTGACTCGTTCGAATAGTAGATCAGCCTAAAGGTTTCTCTGAAATCAAATCTTTTCCCAGCTACATTGCGCGAATATGAGGCACCTCATTAATTACTCGTAGAGAAGCTGTATCCCAAAATTGTTGAAGCCATGGACCAATGAGATCAGGATCAACTAACAAAGAGTAGTTAATTGGGATGCATTCACAGTGAGTATCAATGATTTGATAAAAAATAGCATTATGCGCGTCTTCTTCCACACAAGCATAATTTATGCTTGTTACAGGTGCGTTATTGGCCATTTGATATTAAAGTGATATGCGTCGGAGGGGGGGGTTGGATTTACGAAAAATTTGTGAATACAAAGAAATGAAGTGAGAGAAAAAATGCAATTCAGTTGAGCATTTATAGGTTGCGATGGGTAACAAAGAAAGTTATCGTTGTAAATACGTCTTTATCTCAACAAAATGCGGTTATTGGCCGTTGACCCGATTATATCCCGAAACGTTATAGGACAGTACTAGTTGTCTAAGCAGTACTTTCTATGACGAAGCTAATACTATTGTTAAGCAGTTTTTTCAATCCTAAAAAAGCTTTACAACAAATCAAACTTGTCCAATCACAACCCTGCATTTATCAAAATATTCTCCTCAAATCATTTTAAAACTTTGAACAATCATTCATATCCTCCCCTTAAGCATAACCATAATGCTTCCAAAGATTCTTCATAACCAGAACAGTACTTTATTTATATACCAGTACTATACATTGTAGTCCTCCCCTCAAACGTAGCTATGGGTTCATCATACCAATAGTTACCACCAAAAAGTTAAATCTTGCCAAGTCAAAGCCTTTGGTGAGTAAATCTGCTACATTGTCATCAGTATGAACCTTGACCACATTAATGAGCCTCTGCTCATAACAATCTCGAATAAAGTGATGTCGAATCTGAATATGCTTAGTTTTTGAGTGGAAAATAGGATTCTTTACAATGCATATGGTACTCTCATTGTCTAATGATGGATTTCACGTGTTCATTGATTGTTAAATCCATAATTCTAGCAGTTGATTTTGCATCCAAAGTGACCTGGGCACAACAACTTGCAGCTGCTACATATTCTGCCTCTTGTAGATAAGATAGCCACAATTGTTTGTTTCTTTGCATTGCCATCAGTGAACAGTCTTCTTCCAAGATATGACATCCTCCTGAAGTTGAGCGTCTATCATGATTGTCCCCAGCATACGTCACTGTTCTAAAAAAGCTTCTAAATGAAACGGTGAATCTTGGGATACCATAAACCCAATTTTGTTGTGTTTGATGGTACCTAAAGCAATCCCCTTTGTGTGTGTGTGTGTGTGTGTGCCTTTGGAGTGACTTGAAACCTTGCACACAGACAAACAGCAAACATTATGTCTGGTCTTGAAGCAGTTAAATACATGAGACATCCAATCATAGACCTATAAAGATGGACATCAACTTCTTCACCCTCTTCATCTTTTCCTAAAGATTTATGAGCTTCAATTGGGGTAGATGTTGGCTTAATAGTTCTAAAGTCATAATTTTATTTGAATGTCTTGACTTATTTATCTTGACTTAAGAAAAAGTTACCAGCAGTTTAGTTTGCTTGATTGAAGCCCCAACAAAAGAAAGTGGAGATCACCCATGGAATCATCTTGAATTCTTTTGCATTACGATCTTCAAAATCCTTCACCATAGAAGACTTGGTAGATCCAAAAATGATATCATCAACATAAACTTGTACCAACATGATATCTCTTCTATCCTTCTTAATAAACAGAGTTTTATCAATAGCCCCTCCTATTATATCATGTTTCAAAAGAAAAGTTGGAAAGTCCTTTCTCCTACCATGCTCTTGGGGTTGATGTAAGCCTTAAAGTTGCCTTGACTACTCTGTTGACCTTGTTTGGATAAGAAGGATCTTCAAAACTGGAGGCTGTTGACATACAATACTTCTGTGATGTTGCCATATAAAAATGCACTTTTGACATCCATCTGATAGACAGTAAAGCCCATGAAAGATGCAAATGCCAAAAAGAGTCTAATTGCTTCAATTCTGGCAACTGGTGCAAACACTTCATCATAATCCACACCTTCCTCTTGTCTGTACCCTTGAGCAACCAGTCGTGCTTTATTCTTGATAATAGTACCCGTTAATCCTCTTGTTTCTATAAATAAACCATTTAGTTCCAATCACTCAACTTTGCATCTGGTAAATCACATAATACCCATTCATCTTGTCAGCTGAATTGAAGCGTTCTTCTTGCATCGCTTCAACCTAACTTTCATCTGCTAAAGATTGAGAGACTTTCTTTGGGTTTCCTCTTGAGATAAGAACAAGCAACAAGCATGTCTGTGATCTTTGTGGTTAGTTATATTTGCTTGTATTATAAAGGACAGACAATGCTGATGTGGTCAGAAGCAACTTTCTGTCATCGTTTTCTTGTTAGAACCCCAGCAGTACTTTACAATAATCATGACCCTATTGAGGATGAATCTTATGATTTAAGTGCTAGAGTAGAGCTGACATTAATGGAAGGATTCCATGTTGTTGTAATCAGGCGCTCCACCTTCCTCAGTGTCTGTATTTTCATCATCAAAAGAATTTGTAGAGAAAACACCATCTTTTGGAACATCATCATCAGAATCTGTAGGTGTATTACCAGTACTTTGAGAAGGTGTGTTAGCAGTACTTCGAGTTAAAGTACTGTCGACACACTCTTTTCCCTTTTCAAGTGATATTCTCCTCTTTTCCTTTTCAAAAGCATTCTCTTTGAGAATCATTATGAACTTTAGCAATAGATTCTTGATGCATCAAACTCACATAGCTCATTCATGTTGAGCTTGTTCTCATAAGGACAATGACTGATTTATCAGCAAATTCGTTCCTCTGAATGCTTTATTCTGAACTGCATTAATGCTTGGACCATTGGGGGGGGGAAAAATAAAAAATACAGATAAAAACTAATTGGTCATCTAAATCTTCAACATCATCATAAGTTGTTTCTTGTTCTCCTGAATCAGCATAGTTTTCTTTCCTTACAGGAATGTAATTCATTGAAGGAGTTAGAAGTTCAAGATCAAACATCCAATCAGGACCTTTTCCTTTTTGATTCTCCTGATTCTCAGAAGTTTACATGAAAGACAGTCTTGAAACCTTTCTTGTAACCCTAGTTATAGACTCTTATAACCTTTGCTGTTCGTAGAGTATCCAACAGATAGCGTTCTACTGATTTTCCATCAAAACTTACACAATTGATCTAGGGGTTTATTTAGAATTGTCAGAGGACATCCAAAAAGTTTCATGAAACTGATGGTTAGGATGATCTTCCATCAAAATTTTCATAAGGAGTCTTCAATCTGAGGTTAGTCACTTAAAACTATATTAAGCACCATAACAGGCAGTATTGATGGCGTCAGTCCAAAATTGAATAGTAAAAGAGAGTCTGCTAACATGTGTTCTAGCAGTTACATGAGTGTCTTTTCTTTCTTTCTGCGACACCAATTTTGCTGTGGAGTCCTTGCAATGCTATATTCTCTCTTGATTCCTTTCTTGGCACAAAACTCATTCATTAAATGATTCTTGAACTCTGTTCCATGGTCACACCTGATGGTCTTCACTTTATGTCTTAGCTTGTTTTCTAAACCCACAATTAAATCATGAAGCATATCATATGTCTGCATACTTGTAAGCCAAGAAAAAACACCATACTGAATTGATACAGTCATCAAGTAACCACCCAGAAGTACTTTTTCCTATTTACACTCTTCTGAAACAGGTCCTAAATAATCCATATGAGCAATGTAAAGGTTCTTGACTGTTCTTTCTTCAATCTTCTTGGCAAGAAGCCCTGTGTGTTTACCCTTTCTACATGCCAGACATGATATGATCATGTTGATTGTCTTGGAAGGGTAAACTCTAACCAGATTGCCTATAACCTACTTGTTATTTCTTGAAGTTGACATGCCCCAATCTTCTGTGCCATAAGACAGCTTCATCCTTTGTTGCCTTTGCAACCAAACAAGTTACTCCTCCAGAAGGAATGATATTTTTTAGATCCAGACTGTATAATCATTCTTTCTAGGAGCTCTAAGTATCACAAAGATCTTCATCAAACAAATTTAAACTTTGGAAGATAAGATAAAGACACTTCTTTTGTGAATGATGATCATTATGCTTCTTATAACAGATTTTGCGAAACAGATAGGAGATTGAACTTAAGTCCTCGACATAGCTGGACTTTCTCAAAGTCTATGCAAGATGTCTTGATGGTTCCTTTTCCTCGTGATTCTTTCCTCATTTAGGATCATTCCAAAAGCCAAATAAACCACCTTGAAATTCTTTAAAATCAGGGACAGTTTGTCCTTTGTCTCTGTCATACTTCCGAGCAACCACTGTCCAATTATAAGCATAATTCTTTGGATCTTCTTCTAGATGCCCTTTGTACATTACAATTTAAAGAAAATTAGACTCGTTTAGGGAACCCAAGTCATATGACTTGGATACCCCTAATGGAGTTACATACTCAAATTGATTGAGTGTGTAAGGATCCATTATCCTATTCACAGAATCTAAGATAAGCTCTTTTGATCTCATGTTTGATTTATTCATGCACTCCTTTGGACACTTATAATTTTTGGAAGTATGTTTTGTGACTCCAACAGTACTTTCTTTCATTAACCCTGATAGATTTCATAATTTTCTTGGGTCTTTGTGGGTCTGTGTGGAGTCCTTGTGGTAGAAGACTTGTTGGATGGGTGAAAAACTTAAGGTATCTAGGTCTTATACTTATCATCCTGGATAATAAGGTATACCAGTACTTTTTGTCGAGGAGTACTGAGTGTGGTACTCTAGGTATAGCAGTACATTGAGAATAACACATTAGCAATATTTTTGAAGGTACTGTTCGTGTCATTTGGTCTGCAGTTACTTTTTCAACACTTCCTTTGTATAAGTACGCTGATGGCATAAAAGGACCTCCTTTGGTGAGGGTTCCTAGTGTTTCCTGAGAAGTTACTATGGTTCACCCTTTGGTTGTTGTTTCCAGGATGGTCTTTATGTCCCTTGAAACCTGTGTTCCCTTCATTAAGTTTTATGAGTTTGGGTTTGATTTGGAAGGTCTTTCATGTTGATTACAGTCCTTGATTTAGGTGATTAGGTAATGTAACTTACATAACATAATTTTCCCCTTATGTACCACAAGACTGCCGTTTTTCCTAGATCCTTGACCAAAAACTGTTTTGACTGCTAGGTGACCTGTTTTCGAAATATGTTTTACTATTTTCTGAGTTCAAAATAGTTTTTCTTTTGAATTTCTGAAGAGTTTAAAACAGTCTCTTCATCATCACTATCAACCCAATCTTCAATTATGACTTTATTTCTATCAATTTCTGGTTGACTAGACTTTGTATTCTCTTGATTAAGGACCTTATTCCTAATGGCTAGTTCATCTATCTTGTAAAGGAGACATTTGCCCTAGGTGGTTATGATAGTACCTGTTAGGTGGATGGTACTGAATGAAATCCTTTTTGCCTTTTTAAAATTTGGATAAGAAGATTCAGTCGAATTTGTATTCCCAGATTGAATTTTCACTTTCATACCACTAATAGACTCAACCCTATAATCCTATAATGATTTTCAGAGAAATATCTTTGTTTGTTTAGGACTTCATTTTGAAAGTCAGAAGATTTCGTCCATTTTTCAAGTTTTACCTTGAAAATCATCTATTTCTAGTTTAAGGCTTTCTAGTTCCTTTTGT
Organism: Tanacetum coccineum; assembly: GCA_026074375.1. Classification (NCBI taxonomy): domain Eukaryota; kingdom Viridiplantae; phylum Streptophyta; class Magnoliopsida; order Asterales; family Asteraceae; genus Tanacetum; species Tanacetum coccineum. The sequence continues at coordinate 4,083 of BQNB010157440.1, read as the reverse complement.
TTTTCTTCTAGTTTCAAATCCTTATCTTTCAGTCATATTCCTTCTGTTCATTTTATCACCCCATGCATATTCATTATTTTAATTGTAGTTTAATTACTGTGTTTTAAGTATGCTTCTAAGACTCTAAGCTCATTTGATATCTAGAATTAGACCTAGCCTTTTGAAAGTTGTCTCTTTCAGTTTGATAGTTTGCAAGCAATTGTTTATAAGATTTACTACATTTGGAACAGTAAGGTACCTCTGAGTTTGTAGCCATCAAAGCTAGAGACACTGGTGTATCATTAGCTTTGTTGCTTCCAGTCAAAATCACCAAGTCCATCTTGTCCAAAGTTCACATGTTCTGCATAAACTCCATTGCTCCATTCATCTTGTTCAACTTCAGTCAGTGCCCATAGAGCAAATGTCCAATAGTTCAGCATCAAATTCCTTGGTCCATGTCGCTTTTCATTGTTGTCTATTGCCCACCAAGGCTTTTTGAGTTTGAATCTTCAATTAGCCACAATCCTTCTTTTTCATTACACCATTTGCTCTGTTTGTTGATATTTAGCAAAATCTGCATCCCTAGGAAAATGACCCAACTTTTTGACAATTAAAAGCATTCATCTTTGACTTATCAAAGGTCATTCCTTTTCTTTAGCTTGAGGTCAATGGTCTTCATGGTTTCCACATAAAATTCCTTATCCTTGCACTTATCATAAGCACCTGCCCATCGGATGTCAATTTCTTCCATAGCATCCTCATCAATTTGCAGCAGGTTTATCATCATGAGTTGTAGGATAGATGCTTGTTTGGCAAAGAACAGAACATATGATTTCATAAGAGTGGGAAGGCAAAGTTAGGAGTAGTTTGCACCTTGCTTGTGGGAGCCTGAGTATATCCTTTTGGGATATTTGCTGGGTTCAAGCTAGTAACGTTGTTTTTCAAAGTCCTGCCTCTTTGATTTAGTTGGACAGAAAAGCAAAATATTTTGTGGAGCTTGAATTTGAAACACCTTCAATTCATTGCTCTTACACTTCAAGTTGTTATAGAGATCATCAAAACTCCATTCATCCAATCCAGGTTGTCACTGTAATCTTTGTCAGCAATACATGCCCACACAGATGGTAAACTTCTTTAGAAACTTCAAATTCGCATCTTCATTACACACTTAGCATTCAGATAATTCATGCATACTAAGAAATGTTCTGAAACCTTTTCGTATGTCTGGATCTAGTCTTCTCTAGATCCGAATTTAAAATGAAAATTACAATAAGTATTAATCTAAGGCTACACTAGGTGAAAAAGCTAGAAAAGAAAAAGACAACGTGTGTGTGTGATGGTGTTGCCTTTTTATAGCAGCAAAAGAACATTCTAGGACCTTAGCTTCCATCAATCATCCACCTTTGATCATTTCTAATCATTAGATCTTTGTTTTTGGCCATTGGATCACTAAGTGACCTCACACGGATTGCCTAGCTGGCAATCCATGTGAGGCTCACTTGTGCTTCTTCTCTGAGTAGAAATAGTACAAAACCCACATTCCATGTGTGCTTCTCCATTGATGACGTGGCTATGTGCTTAAGAGTGAGCTAATTATTGCTCTTGATTTGACTGAATTAACCTTGCCATTGTGTTTAGGAGCTCTTGAATAGATGTAATCACCCTTCAATTTTAAATTGCCCCTTGATTTACCCTGGTGAAAGCTAGGGACGATGGGTGAATAGTATTTAGGTTTGGCGCCCTTTGTTTTAACTGAAAGAGGTAATTCAGTTATGACTTTGAGTAAATTGCAAATATGGCCCTTGTGTTTGTTTTATAAATGGTATAGTGTAAAACAAATCATTGAAAATGACAGGAATGGCCCTTGTGGTTTATAGGAAAGGTAAATTGACTAGTGTAATAGGCTTATGGATCCGGGTGTGGCCCATTTAGGCTTAGGGACCATTTATGGACTTTTCTGAAAGTTGAGGGGTTATTTTGAAACACTTTGGGTCTTGTTGACTTTTGTTGACCAAGATTGACGGTAGATTTGACTTTTTCTGGCTTTGGCTTCCGGCTTTTGTTCACTCTTCTGTTCTTGTGTCCGTGCTTGCTTGTTTTTGACGGTTTTCTTATGATTTTTGATATATCCGTTCCTGCACACACAAAACACAAATACAAGCATATTGTTGCCATTTTTGGTCTGTTTTGGGTTTAATTGGGCTATTTTAAGCATAAATGGATATGTGTATTTTACACTTATCAAAACTCGTCACCAAGAAGACATAGAAAAACTCATGAACTCTATCATCGAACTCCAGAACCGCATTCAGTGATCATCTAGTTTCTAGTTTAAATTCCAGTCTTTAGCTTTAACCTAGCCCCGGGATGTGTGGTATAAATAAAAACACTTGTCAAATCTTGACTATGTACAGTAAAAAGGCAAGTTGTTCTAATATAAAGGCAATCCCATTTCATACCTTGTTGTTTTTCCTGCTTTATTGCATCTCATTATTCAACCATCTTCATTTATTCATCATTCCTTCATCCATCATTCATCTATCATACGCATCATTATATTTATCATTATCCCATAACCTATATCCAAAGCTTCAATATCTTCATTGTTAAATATGCTTAAAGTTTAAAACTGAGTATTTCTTTTTAAAAATTTTGAGCATTACTCCTATCATTCTTATTACATGTTATCTTTTGTTGATAGAATGCCTCCAAAAAGAGCGTCAACATCAGAATCACCGGCTATGACTCAAGACGCCATCAGAAAGCTAGTTGCTGACAGTGTCACCACGGCTATAGAAGCTCAAGCTGTAACAATGGCAAGTAATCCCGACAGGAACACCAATCTTACTGGAACTCCTGCACTAAAAACGGGAAATTACAAAGATTTTATCAGCTGTCAACCTTTCTACCTCAATGGTACAGAAGGAGCAGTAGGTCTTATTCGCTGGTTTGAACGAACCGAATTAGTGTTATCTCATAGCAGATGTGCCGAAGAAAACAAAGTAACGTTTGCTACTGGTACTTTAACTGACGATGCCTTGTCCTGGTGGAATGCATATGCCCAACCTATGGGAATAGAGCAAGCTAATCGAACCACCTGGACTGAGTTAAAAAGGCTTCTGACGAACAAGTATTATCCCCGGACTGAGATCAGGAAGATGGAAGAAGAACTTTACAATCTGATTGTAAAGGGAAATGATCTTAAACCTTATGTTAGAAGATTCCAAGAATTAACGGTTCTATGTCCAAACATGGTGCCAAACAACGATAAACTCATGGAAGCTTTTATCGGGGGACTACCTCGAAGTATTGAAGGAAATGTTACTGCCTCTAAACCTCAAACTTTAAAGGAAGCCATCAACATAGCCCAAAGGATAATGGATCAAGTAACTAAGCATGCTCCAATGCAAGTATCGAGTGACAACAAAAGAAAGTTTGACGACAGAAGAACTTTCAACAACAGCTCCCGCAGCAACAACAACTACCGCAACACCAATAATCGCTATAACAATCGTCAACAACAAAACCGAAGGCAAGAAACTGGTAGAGCCTACGCTGTTACTTCATCAGAAAATAGTAGGTATGCCGGAGATCTCCCTCTGTGTAAAAGGTGCAATTACCATCACACCGGACCCTGTACTGGTAGGTGTAATAATTGCAACAGAATGGGCCATCTAAGCAAGAACTGCCGAAGCAAGAAGTCAGCCACTGGAAGTAATCAACTCCCAGTAACAGTGGTTTGCCATGCCTGTGGTGAGAAAGGACACTACACAAATCAGTGTCAAAAGCCCAACATTAGTGCCCAAGGAAGAGCCTACATGCTAAGAGATAAGAATGCCCAACAAGACCCAAACGTCGTTACGGGTATGTTTCTCCTAAATCAGCATTTAGTAAGGGTATTATTTGATTCTGGAGCTGATAGAAGTTTTATATCCTTATCGCTTGCTGATAAGTGCTTAATTACACATATCTTTTACCTCTGAAAACGAGCTTAAATGACCAAAAACAGACAAAAACTGCCAAATATATGTTTGTTTTGCATTTGTATTGTGCAGGAAGTGGATATCAACAAAAAGGCAGAAAACCAAGCCAAAATGACAAAAC
>BQNB010157438.1:0-15151 GCA_026074375.1 Tanacetum coccineum | reverse complement strand
TTAGGATGATAAATTTAAAGCATAAACCATACAAGGTGGAGGTGTTAGCTGACCTAAAACCGTCATCGATCCATGTATCGTAGTTCCTGTTGCATGACAAAAAAATTTTAGAATGATAAATTGAAAGCAAAAACCATTTTATCCTCAACAATGCATACATCCATAACATAAACTTGACAGACATTCACAACAAAGCTTAACAAAACAAGTGAATGTTCATCAACTAACCTGGTTTGCGTCTTTTAGCTTTCTTCGGTGATCCTGGGCAAGACCTTTCTTCATGCTACATGTAGAAAACATATATCAGAAATTAATAGCTCTAAACCAACAAGCAGAATCCAAATACAAATACACATGTTGTTTAAAAAATTACCATGTTCACAGCTATTGTAGGATCATCCGGACTAACAAAATCTCCCGAGCTGTAGACAAACAATCATCAATATAATCACTTTGGAACATAGGTCTTAGCTTTTCTTGGTTTTAAAGCTTATTGTGTTCGCCCTGTTTTTCTCACTTATGAGCTTTATTACAAAAAGAAACTAGAAAGAACAGGCAGAATCAAAAAAAATCTATGGGAGTGTTTAGGATTGCTTATATTTTTCTTACTTACTCTAAAGTAAGAGTACTTAGCATATATAAGCCGAAAAGTTCAAAATATGCTAAGTACTCTTACTTTAGCATAAGCAAAAAAATATAAGCAATCCCCAACACTCCCATAGATTTTTTTTATTCTGCTTGTTCTTTTTAGTTTCTATTTGTAATAAAGCTCATAAGTGAGAAAAACAGGCGAACACAATAAGCTTTAAAACCAAGAAAAGCTAAGACCTATGTTCCAAAGTGATTATATTGATGATTGTTTGTCTACAGCTCGGGAGATTTTGTTAGTCCAGATGATCCTACAATGGCTGTGAACATGGTAATTTTTTAAACAACATGTGTATTTGGTTTCTACTTGTTGGTTACTGATATATGTTTTCTATGTGTAGCATGAAGAAAGGTCTTGCCCAGGATAACCGAAGAAATCTAAAAGACGCAAAACAGGTTAGTTGGTGAACATTCACTTGTTTTGTTAAGTTTTGTTGTGAATGTCTATCAAGTTTATGTTATGGATGTATGCATTGTTGAGGATAAAATGGTTTTTGCTTTCAATTTATCATTCTAAATTTTTTTTGTCATGCAACAGGAACTACGATACATGGATCGATGACGGTTTTAGGTCAGCTAACACCTCCACCTTGTATGGTTTATGCTTTAAATTTATCATCCTAAATTTTTTTGTCATGCAACAGCTTTTTCGAATTTGGAAGATGATGTACTGGGAGAAACTGAAGTAGATATTGAACAAGTAACAAAACCTCTAATACCCGAGCATGGATCTGTAAATCCATCTGAAACCTTCAGCTTTTATGATAAACTGCTTTATCAAGGATGCTTTATATTATGATGGCTACCGACCAAAACCAACAGTTTTCTCTCCTCCAAGTGGCGATGACAATCTTTCTTCACACTATATAACATAATTTCATGAAATAAAGGTATAATGATTTGATAGAAAGATAGTATGGTGATAAAAATTTTTAAAGCATGACACCTAAAACTAACTTTTCTCTTCTATAGAGAATTGGTACCGGAAGCTTTGGGAATGTATTCAAAGCGATAAACCGATTTGATGGGTGCATGTATGCTATAAAAATAAGCAAACACGAGCTAAATGTGGATGCTGAAAGGTATGGCTTTTCCCAAAATAAGTTGCCGTATAAAAAGTAGATTTTTCTAAGATGTTGTATTAATGCATATGAAAGTCTGTATATGCTTCTTTCAATGCCAAATGCCTTATAAGGGTCAAATTCTCACGTACAGAAGTACAAGCTTTAGCTTCTCTAGGCGAGTAACTAAAAATACCTTTTTATACTCCAACATTGTTGAATATAATACTTGAATGTATTATAATACTTGAATGTATGTGCAGGATATCATGATAATATTGTTGGATATACTACCTGTTGGTTTGAGGACAAGAAACTGTACATGCAGATGGAACTCTGTGATCGCAATCTATCTTTCAATGTTTCATCAAGACCATATGCAGATAGGGTGATCTGTTAGAAGCAATGCACCAGGCACGGGGTGATCTGTTAGAAGCAATGCACCATGTTAATATGCTTAAAAATACATTTTATATTATTTTGTGTTATGCAGTCGTTACGGTTTATATTTAAAGCCAAATGTCTGTAAAATTGATTCCTGCTATAAGAGCCAAAACAAACACCCGCTAAAATACGCAGATAAGCATGAAAATCATTGCAATCCCAAACACCCCTTATAAAAAAAATCCCCTACTAATCCAAACTTAAAGTCACACTTAAAACAAACATAGTTCATGATCCTCAACTATTCCAAACATCAATAAATCAACTACCATATCAAACATTCTAACATTCTGCTGCTTTCAATTATATAGCTTATCAATTTTACAAACCCTAAAATATTTAACTGACAAAACCTCAAAATCACCTTTTATTAAAAAGAATTGATAAAAAATTACCTGACAGGGAATCTTAGGATATTCATTCACCGATGTCGCAGTAGCATCCAACTCCGTTGATTGTCTAGCATCCGCTTTCTGACTATCATCAACCGGTGGTTCCAAATTCATTTGATCCAATTTAACGAGATGATAGTCAAATGAATTTGAAACCACGGTGGTTAAATTTGTTACTCATTAAGAGAAGAACGAGTGGGTATATACCCGCGCGTTGCGGCGGGGTACAGTAACGTTCTTAAAACAATAGTAGTATACCACGGAGTACTAACATTACTATAACACATAATGTTTAACGTATTAGCTACCCATATGCCCAAAATGAGCGAGTTAGCTCGTTAGCCGGGATACTTCCAAACCCGAGTACATACTACCTAAGTTGTTGGGCCGACACATGAACAGATGACCAAAATCAACCGCCTAATCATCGCAAAAGAAGCTTATCAAGTCCAAATCAGGAAGGTAATGTCCGATAATTTGTATCAAATGTTCATATACAAAAAGGTTAAAAAATAAGCGCTATGAGGCTATGACCCAAATACCATATTAATGCAGAACCAAAGTATTTTCGTATCCTGTATCCATAAGCTTACACAAATATGCCACCACGACTTTCGCTATTTTCAAAATGTTATTTTGCTTAGAACTATATATATAGAAATAATACACCGACCTTATCATCCACATCTTCATAAATCATTCAATCGCCATCCATAATGGGGTTTAGTATATTGTTAAATTGTGTGGATGGAGGCTATGTTTATTATGTGTTTGATGAAATTTATCCGGGAAGAAGATATTTTCTTGAAAGAAACGGTTGTTGCCCTATTTTTTAGAGTTTCGTAATCTGGCTCATTGTAACCCCTTATTATAGAGGTTGTGCTATTTCTTAATTACCTGTTGCTGCAATTTGGTTATCATTTTAGTGTCTTTCACAATCACTTCTTACTGTTAGTTTGATCATAAGTAATCAGAATTTGTTTTTGCCAAATACCCAAAGATATAGTTTTTAGCTTTGTACATTGATGTGTGATGAGTTTGAATAGCTTTGATGAAGATGAGACTATCTGCATCTTGGTGGGGCGACCTATTATGGTCGCAGCCATGGCAGACGTGTCCTCTTTAATCTTTTTGTCGGCGTATTGTTACTCGATGTTAATTGTTTATATTAACCAGGCCTGGCATATTTTATCGCCATCCGTAATGGGGATTAGTATATAGTACAATAACTAGGCCTGCGTATTTTGTCGCCATCCGTGATGATAATTAGTAGAATGTATAACGGGCTATATTTGTGTGATTTTCTGTCCTTTTGTTTCCACACTTACACATGTATCTTGGTTTGGTGGTCACACTGACAGTGTGATTTCAGTCCTTACGGTCAATTGGTATCGCTAAGAAGAATGGTTGATGGCCCACAATAATAGGCCAATGCATATGTGAACTTACCTTGCTATGCTTTTGTTACTGAAATTAGGAATGTTTCTCTTCCCGGGTATTTTTACTGCTTATATCTGCTTGTTAGTGTTATTGATCATAACAAGTTGTGATGGGGTGGTGTTTAGTCATTTCAACGTGTTTTGGTTCATTCCAAAATGCGGTTGTTTGCTTTATAAACTTATAATACGGTAGTGGGTTGTGATGATTAGTTGTTGTTTTCTGAATAGAATGAAATGGGTCATCGAAGATTCGACCCGTAACTTGGCGGGGCAAGGACTGGCTGGCATGATGGTACAGTTGTTACTTTGCAACCGTGCATAGCCGTTTCTTTAAGAAAGATGCCCTCATCAGGCCGTATGTTTTAGGAAATTGCATCGGGTCTTTTTGGTATTGCATCAGGCTTTAAGATTGCATAAGCTGTAGACGTGATCATGGTGGTGACATCATGCCGCAAGGTAACTTTGATTTCTTATGTTTTATTTTTCTTTACAGATTCTGTTTACTTTATTAAGTGTTGTCAGTGTTATTTTTTTTTGCATATGACCGGTCTTCATGGTAATCGAGATAGCGGTTGTTCTTATGTTCCCGTGTTGACGAATGTCACTGAAACCGATTACACAGTATTGTTTGACGTTGATGTTCAAGTTGAACAGGACTTACGGTCTGCTTTATTGTTTTGGTTTCAAACTATGATTTTATGAGTTATTGACTGATTGCCTACAGGTATCTTTTCTTCCTGCAAAGCAAGGCAATAACGCATTCAAGAGATTGTACTGATGCGACAGGTTATCGATTATATTTTACAAAATTGGCATTCAACAGGTAACACTAACATGTTGCATCAAAACAAAAAATTAAAAAAATATATTGAAGTTATCAAACTTGGACATTTTTTCTGCCAATTTTGCAAAGTACATAGGTTTATCTAACAGCTAAAATCTGTACAATGGCTATAAATGTTTATGTTATGAGTAAAAGGTTTCTCCTTTATTCAATTCTAGAAGCGGCAATTTTGGCTCATCTTTTTGGGTTGCTGTTTATCCCTAACGGGTGAGATAAAAAGATCAACTAACCAAAGAGTGGGTCACATTTGTCAGCATTGTTCAAAGTGTATTTTCATTGCTTACAAGCGTCAATAAATTGTTTAATTTTGAAAAATTGGATTATCACGGTAGCGTAAGTAGTGACATAGTTTTTCGTGCTCACATTTCAGCATGCTGACTAACTATAAACAAAGGTTGTCGGTCAACCTGACCGCTACTTAAAAGTCCCTGTACCAATCCGATTTTAGTTTGGCCGTTACCCAAGGCACCCATTTTTAGTGGTTTTGATACAAATCGTCAAGTAAAATAGCCATATAAGATGGCAATAAAAAGTACTTCAATTCACTAGAAAAGATGGTTGATGGTTCAGGGTCAGGTAAGACAATTCAGGTGAAGGCTCTTTGTAAGGGCTTCATATAATTTGTTTTGCCAAGCTTTTTGTAAAACTATTGAGAGATATCACCCCTTTAGTGGCTTATATTTATTGTAATATGAATACATTAAAAAAGTTTATTCATGCAAAGTTGCGATTTGAATTCTCAGTGAGTGTGCCTTCAATAATAAATCTGTCGATATTGAGAAACCCCCGCCGCAACGCGCGGGTCATAAAAATTCACATGTATCTTAAACGCATCTTTTTTTTTCTTTTCTTATATGTTACTTTCATTTTTGCACAAGGTAAAAATTTTACTAATATATAAGACGAAAGTTTTTTTATATATCAAACTTTTCTCACATAGGAGGAGATAAATATGAGCTATTTTTTTGTTTAGAAAAATAGATATTAATATTTAAAACAAAAATTCAATTACATATACTTTGATAATTAAAATATCTCATGAATCGTTAATCGTTAGACAAAAGAAATTATACCGTAACGATCAGAATTTTTATAATCTTTTTATATACGGACACTCTAATATACTTTCGAGAATTTTTTTTCGTTTTTTCTCATGTTTTCTTAGTTGTATCAAAATTCGAAAACTAAACATCTGTGCTAAAATTTACATAAGTATTTGTCTATATAGAAAAAAACTTTTCCCGTCTTTTGCAATGGAATACGTACATTATTGGCTTTTCAACCATATCACACACATTGTATTCGAATTATAGATTACAGTAGTTCATTTATGAAACTTCTATAATCACATGTGCAAAAATCACATGTGACTGATATCACGTGTGAAAAAATCACATGTAATTTTATTAGAATATTTAAATTAGAGTTCAATAACATGGGAACAGAAGGGGATGACATCAGAAGCAGGATCGTTGAACGTCTTCTGGTGTAACCCTTGCGCTTTTCCGGAATCTATATGTTCTAATTTAATCCTTTGACTTTTTGACTCTTGTCTTTTCCGTTAGAACAAGTTACCGTGTTGACGGTGGTGAATCTATTTTTATCTTGGTTATCGATCTTTTATTGCTTATGTCAATCCTTTAAGAGGATTTTATCTACGTTGATCATGATTCGGGAGGTTTGCCCCGTAATTAGCTTGAAATATCAAATAACGAGTCCCGACACGTTCGTTAATGTTCAAATCGAATCTAAGGCAATTTGACTGTGAAATATGTCGTGTAAATATTTTAAGTTCATGCAAAAGTATTTTTGAGTCCATTAAAAATACTAGGAAACTTCGGGTAACTTTTTAAAATCGTGACCTTTGAGTCTTAAGAGAACCCGACACAAAACGAAGCAAACCCGAGACCCTTGGATCCCCACCCGCTGTCGAACCCACTAGGGAACATGTGGGGTAGAATTTTTTTGTCTTTGGTCCCCATATTGTACAAATGCAAGCTTAAACATTAAGCTAAAACTCACAACACACATTTTTCATATCATCTTCAAAACATTTTCTTGTTTTCTCTCTTTGTTGGCTCGTCCGATTCTCACACACACAAACTCTTAAAATTTTGCAACTTTGATCAAGAACTTGAAGATTTATGAGTATTGGGTTGATTCTAGGAGTCATGTTATCATTTAAACAACGTTTGGGTTGTCCTGTTTTGTGTCGATCTTGTCTTCAAAACCCATTCTTGTAAGTTCTCAAAACTTAATATAACTTGTACTTTTAAGTGTGTATTGATGCATAGATGAATGTTGTACGGTGCATTTTTTATAAATCATAAGCTTAAAATTTTGAAAGTAAATAAAGGGGTGTTTGTTTCGGTTTGAACAAGAAATAAAAGGAACAAGGGTTTATCATTTTTATGTCGTGGTTGTGATGGTTGAAAAACATTTATATGTTAAGCAGCTTATTTATTTTCTAGCTTAAAGGATAAGCTCATTCGGCTTATTTGAATACTTATTGAATTTCGGTTGATAAAGGATATAAGGAAACATGGTTTTGGTTATTTACTTATGGTATATTATTTTTGTGAGCTTATTTGGCAACTTATTTTGATTTCTAAATGAACTATGTAGCTTATTAGCTTATTAAAAATCTTGGTAAACTTATTTTGAGTTTATAAGGCTTACAGCCCAATAAGGCCTAATAATCCGTGGCTTATTGTGGTTTGGCTTATTTCTGTGACTTTTGGTTATAGCTTATTATAATATTTAAAGCCTAACGTAGCTTAACGGTTTGAAAATAAGCTACGGATAGCTTATTTTGGGTTTAGTGGGCCGCGACCCAATAGGCTAAGCCAAACCATGGCTCGGTCTCGGTCCGTGAGTCTTGGCTTACGTTGTGGTTTATTTCTCGAACTTATATTTAATTATAAGTATGTTATTTAACCTAAAGCGGATCTTAGAACTTAATAAATACGTTTTGGACCTCTATTGGGCCTTAAGGCCCAATAAGTGAGAACTAGTCGTTTTGTATGTTTGAAACGAACTTTTGAAAGTAAAACATACTTATATCTATATAATATTCGTTTGAGGAAATGTGTTTTGATAAACGTTGCGAGATATGAATTTTTGGCATTTTGTCAGTTAAGATGAAATAATCGAAACAGGTTCATGTCGAAGTTAACTATACAACAGGTTAGATACCTATTTTTGATATTTACTGTATTACTATCTTACATGTCGTGTGTAGCCCGTAGTCAATCTATGGCAGCATGCAGACCAAAAAATGGCTTTCTAATTCCCGTTATTATATAGGGAGTTTGCGGGGTATGAACATACAGAACGATTATTATAAGGTAAATAAATATGTGGGTTGGTATGATACTATACAAACATACAGAGCCATTACGTTCGAGCAAAAGTACTTTGTTCAAGTATCAACCTCAATCACGTTTTTCACTTATTAATAAAATGATAAACTTATAATCTAATTTTTTTGTGCTTATGAGTTTATCTACTTGACCTTATGTGACAGATCACAGATTGTAAAAGATTAAGTATAAGTGTCGAGATTTCTTTGTTATAACAGAGTAAGTGGTTCATGTAGATTTGAGTGGGCAATAATAAAAAAAACAAATTTATGATGAAAATGATGTATACATCAAGGCTAAATTTAGGAGATCACCTGATGAAACGAAATATGTGGCTAACAGTACGCGGGATTTGTTCTAGCCCATGTTTTCGCCATTCTTGACCTGAATCTACTTTCTTTTAAAAGAGAAAACCGCCCCATGCCAGTATACTCCATTCTCCACTGCTTCTGCAATATCAAACAAAAAAAGCTACAATTAAAGATATTTTTTTCAACATATGACCACTTTCTTCTAATTTAATAGATCTTTGGTCCATAACATTTCAAGCCAACTCCGTTGGCTAGAACACAGAAAAGAAAATAAGCAGAAAAAATAATACCTGACCACTGGAAATCATCCACGTTTGCCCAACTCCCAATATCATCATATATACTGAACTCATTGAGGTCACTCTCAATCTCATCGTAGCACAAACACCAAGGCGCAAATTTAATGTAGTCAGAACCTACGCAATCTGCTTTAACCAAAAAGAGATGATAAATAGAAAACAAAGATAACCATGACATAATCTTAATTGTATTGCATATATATGAATCAACCCTCTGAAGCAACCCCTGAACAACTCACTGAAAAGCAAAAAAAATCATGTAACTATGACTCTTTTATGCCGACACACTACCTAACCGAAATAAGATAACTCAAAAGAGTAAAGAATCCAACAGATTCAGAATCCGAACGGGGACTAAATGAGATTTAAACCAATAGAAGTGATAAAACCTAACCTTCGTGTCCGGCTTGAAAGAATCAACAACCTGGAATGCTATGCTTGGGATGTGCCACACAACCTGAAACCAAACCATAAAACTTTGCCTCATAATCATGATATATAATATACAAATTTGCAAACAGACCTAGTTAACATACTACACATTCATACACGAATGATAAAATAGAAGTAGCAAGTGGGTTTCACACCTCGAGCCAATCTTCTTTCGTCCCTTCTCGCCCTGCTTTGGAGATGCTCTGCTTGAAGACTCCATACATGTACCTTTCACCGTACCCCAAGCAGACAAACTTAATGTTGCCATCGTGTCTAATCACGACCATAATCAAAAGCAGCTTATACCCTGTTCATGTACAAAAAAAACCAACACAGATTCATTTCATTTAAGCATTCCAATAAGATAACATGACTATTCTAGTAGAAAAGCTTATACTCCGTTCATGTAAAAAAAAGCAACACATATTCATTTTATTTAAGCCAGTAAAAACTAAATATACCACGTTGATCGAAACGATGTCACGAATACGATGATGTAAGTCTTAAGTCCCGTCGTTTCACTTGAAACCGAAAAACCGAAAATTTGTTAAAACGTTTAAGTTTTTGTTCTCGTGGTTGATTTAGTTCGGTTCAAGCTAGAAAAAAACTCACTCGGTGCTAACTAGAGTATACTCGATCGATTCCTTGAGATTTCGAGTTCGTTCGGTTGTCACAAGGTTGTTGGCTCGTTCGGCTCTAGTGGCAGGGTACTCGTTCGGTGGTCTTTGGAATGTTACTCGTTCGGTTCAAGTCGTGTTCCACTCGTTCGGTTCAAGAAGTTTCTAACTCGTTCGGTCCTTGATGAAAGTCACTCGATCGGCTCAACTCAAAAAGTTACTCGTTCGGTGCTCAAGATTTTTCACTCGTTCAGCTCTTAAGTTTTCCACTCGTTCGGTTGATGATGAAAGAAACTAGTTCGGTGGTTTGAAAAAGTTGGACTCGTTCGGTTCTTCTTGAAAAATGCTAGATCGGTGGATGTTGGTTTGATGCTCGTTCGGTTCAAGCAATATATCAAACACCTTGACCGCACCTTCTTCTTCTCTTCGTTTCAGCCTTGTTTGTTCTTGTTTCGAGCCTCAAAAAAAACAAAAACAAGCTTTGAAAAGCTGTTGTTAACCCACAATAAGCTATGGAACGATTTTTTTCTGCTTGAAGAGAAAAAGAAAAAAAACTTGTTGGTATGTAAGAAACACAATAGTTTGTAGTTTTGTTTAGATACTATGTTTGACCAAAGTGTGTAGATACTATGAATAAGCCGAATCAAAACAAAAAAACAAATATGCCGAATAATAAGCTCAAAAAAAATTACCAAAAACAAATCACTAAACCCACCCGAGGCGACTGATACCAATTGTCGGATCCCGGTGTACACTTTCACTTCATATTACACAACACGGATCGAACCAAGAAACTAGAAAAGAGATAATGGTTTAGAGAGAGAAAGAAGAGAGAGAGATGAGAGAAAAAAAAGATATTATTTTGAAATTATGAGAAGAGATGAGATAGATATTTTTCCAAGTGAAAAAAATATATATATATACCCCTACACATTTAATGTGACGCGCGGGATATTTAACTAGGACTCGGGCTCGGGTTTTGCTTGGGATTAAACCCGAAACATATACAATATTAGTTTAACTATCGAGACCGATCCCCGATAATATTCTATTACAACATTAACTAATTAATTGACCGAGACTTAAATACATAATGAACGAACTTCATGTTCGACTCAATATTTTGAGGCTAACAGAGTTACTCGAACCCATAGTACCGGGCGGGTTCGTTTCAGTTATTTAACCGACCTAACCTGGTTAAAAACTCTCTTTCTCTAATTTTTAAACGACACCTTACCGATTTCTTATTCAAATTAATCTCGCTAGATAAATAAATGCAAGAAGTACTTAATGAATTGGCGACACGGCATAAGGTTTTCCCAATTCCATGACGATCTTTCCACTGGTATCCCTCGGATAAGGTACCACTGAAATAAAAAACGCGGACCTGAACTTCTTTTCTTGATGGATTTTTATCAAGGGAAGACTAAAGGTAACAACAAAGCTGAGGAAAAGAGATTTTTAAGTGGAATCGGCAGACTCAACTGTTCATTACCGCGATGACCACTTGAACATGAGGCAATAAATTCTTCACAGCCATAAATAAGAGTTTTAACGTAGTACGTCCAAAAGGCCCTAAGACGACGATTATATGAAAACTATCAGTACTCTTGTTTTCAGGCATAACCGTAAGCTCGCAAATAGTATACCATAAGTATCGATACTCGGTGTAAGCTAAATGCTATAAGTTATTATTTATGTAAGTCCATAAGCTCAAGTCAATTAAGTCACAAGTCATAACCTAAAAATGAAACTTTTTTAGTTTTCAAAATCAAGCCGATAAGCTCATAACAAAGTTAATCCAAACACCCAAAACATCCTTATTAACCTCTTATCCTGCTACAGATTTACCTATTTTCCCGACGTTCTTGTCACCCATTTCGGCAGCTCAACCTCAAGATAGCGAGAAATAACAAAGAAAGCTTACCCCCCAAATTCTTGTTGCTGCTGTAGAGTAGTTTTGATTCTTGCAATTCCTAGAACATATACAACAACAAGATCATCAATTAAGCATTCCATCCTACATAACAAAAGACATCCAATATCTTAAAAAAAGGAAAATTAATCTTTTCTAAAAAGAAGAGATGTTGTTTGTTTAAAAATACGTCAAGCAAACTCGAAGATGAAGATAACAACCACAGTAATTCCATTATAGCAACCACATCACAAAAATACCAAAAAATTATATTCAAACATCCAAAAACAATAAGAGATATATAAAAACCAACAACATACCTAATTTATAAGGTATGACCCAAACAATTTTCATAAATCTCCTTTGTAGTCAAAACCACTTCCAAGAACACAATGCGTTCTCGAGTTTTAAACCATAAGAAAAGAAAGTAAAAGAAAAGAAAAAAAATGTAAAGGAAAGAAAAAATTAAGTAGTTAGCAAAAATATTTGTGTTCTTGAGTTGAAGGAAAAGAAAGGAAAAAAGTTGATTGAATTACAATTATACCCATGTTTGAGAGGTTTCAAGTTAAAAAAACAAGGATAATCATGTCTTTTAACATGTAAAAGATTACTTTCCTTCTATTTCCTCCCATTTTTGGGAGGAAAGTTTTTGTCAAATATTTCCTTTCATTTTCCTTCTTTTCCTTTCTTTTCCTTCCTTAAAAAAACTCAAGAACACAAATTTACTTATGTTTTCATTCTTTTCCTTTCTTTTCCCTTCAAAATTAATCTCGAGAACACAGTGTAATGTTGATGCCTTTGTTTGGATTGTGCGGTTATTTGAGTTTAAGGTGAAACATATGTGTCACACGGGCTATCTCTACTTCTTGATTGCATAGGGTTGTGTGTAATTGTTTGGTGCGCAGTGGTCACTTGAAACATTGATGATTAAGTTTAGTTGGTGAATGTTTGTGTTTGTAGTTATACCAAAGCAAATAACAATTGACCTCAAAACCAAAAGGAAAACCTTTCATTATGTTCAAAAAATAACTTTTTTGAGCTAATCTATATATGAAAGCATGCAAGATCTATGTAACCGAATCTTTACTCTATAGCTTATTCTTGAGACACTGAACCTGGATGTAGAATGTCTCGGCTTGGTGCTCTCACAGATTGCCTTGCTAAGTACTTTCGAATTCTCAATACATTTTCAAACAAATAGGTTACTTAGAAAAAGTAATCACTTGTTACACATATAAACACGTCACACCTTAATAAGAAGAGTCCTTATAAACACGTCAAGCGTACATCTCCACAACAAAACATTGTTTATTAAATTGCACAATCTCAACAAACCATTCACTAATCCATTCCAATATTATTGTTGTTACTAAACATTCTTGTGAGCTATGGTATTACTTTTTTTCCTTAAAGCGTGACTTACCCGGATACAGGGACATCGAAGTCCTTAGGCAATGCAATTCAGCCCGTTTAATGTTCTTCGAGCAGAAGCCACAATTCTGGCTCATCTACTCTTTCGATCTCATCTTCACCTAATTCACTAATCATCCTTTGTATCATCTCAACTTTCATCAAAATTTCCTTTTCTTGTGCCTTCACGGCCTTAACCCAAGCATGTGATGCAGCTATCTTCTTATCGGTCAACTCATCAGCACCTCCGATCATCGTTGTTAAGTATTCGTATTCAAAGTTATAGAGAGTGTTATCTTTGAGCTGTTTATCGATGCAGTACCTCGAGCTTCAGTAGATGTATTAATCATATTCTTTAAATCTCCCAAATCTCTAGCTTTTGATGATTTACCTGTATCAAGCTCCTCCAATGCAGCCTCTATTCTTGCCTCAACCACTTCTAATTATAGCCTTTGCAGTTGGTGATTGCATATATGAAGTAAGAGCCTGCAAGAGTGTAAAAATTCAAAATCGATACAACACTTATATAACGGATCTACACGACTGATATGATAAAAGCATATTTTTACGTAGCACTTTTAAACAGTAGCGTCAACAACTTCTTCCGCTTAGTGAAACTGGAATTCGAACTACTATTGCTATTCTAATACTAAGTGTAGGTAAAACGCTATTAGAATATCTTTTTGTTGCTTTAGGAGTTGACATTGAGTATATCTGATACACTAAGTACACTTCCAATTTGAATTTCAAAAACGTACTTTGATGTTGTTTGATGCCTCAAATCCATCCAGTAGATTAAGAAGCTCCAGCATGGTTCGTTGAACTTCACTATCACTGGATCCACTTCCAGACACCATTGTAGCTGATCTAATACTGATTTCATCCATAAATATGATGGATGGGGCGTATCAGCAAGTCTAATTATACACTCTTCTACATTGTTTAGCGCTTTCAATCTAACACCTCCACCATCGGATTGATTAATCTTAATTGTCGATGGCTGCGACTAATTGCCCCCGATGCAAAGTGTTTGGTTCTGGTTATTCCAGTCCCTTTCCTTTTGGCCCATAGCGCTGAATACCTGCAACAACACAACCCATCATTGATCTGATCAAATAAAGAAATAACAAAACCATAACAAAAAAGTCATTGTTCAAGGCTCGTGTGGTATATTTGTGTGGTTAAGCTAAACAGTAAGAACGCAACTTACCCGATAAAGCATAAATTTACAATCGAATGTGTGATCTGTTTGTTGGATATTCCGGTAATCTGGAGGTGTGAAGTGATATGTCCCTATAAATGGAAGCGCAAAACTTGCTGGTTGAAATAAGGAGGTTTTCAAATTTTCTTGAATCTGCATACTGATTCCAGCATAATTCGATAGTCCCTGTGGCTTTATCCAATGCAAGTGAATTTGAGCTGGTCCACTTAAGAGACGAATCCCTCTGAAAAAAAGGTATCATGAATTAATTAGGTAGAGGTGTGTTCGGTCAGGCTTATTCAAACAGCTTATGACTAATGTCTTTCCCTATTTATACCCAGTTATCAACCCACGCTTTATCTGCCTTAAACATGCATACAACATATAGACAAAAAGTGAAAAGAGAAGCTGTAACCTTGCGATAACGGAAGGAGCATTTCTAAACTGCGAAATCAGTCGTTGTTATTTCATCAAATATCGAAACTTAGTCTAAAATATAAATTATGAACTCATAGTTCTATGCGTATTTTTAAAGTGATCATTTAAACGTGAAAACTCAAAATCAGATCATCATCTAAGGCTAATATTGTACATTTATCTCTGTTAGAAGCTTATTTTTCATCGAAGCACATATAAGCTACATTTATAAGAAATTCCTAACGCCCTGTAATCAGCAAAAATCCATCGAGTAACATCAAATTCCAGCTTTAACTTAATCTGAAGCATGTGTAGTTTGGAATTGAATATAAGCTGCAAGGCGTTTGGGATTGTTTGTT
>BQNB010157436.1:0-15151 GCA_026074375.1 Tanacetum coccineum | reverse complement strand
TTTTAATTTCCTTTAAACGCCAATACAAAGCCATACCCAATGACTTAACACTCTTTCAAACACATCAACTCATGGGTTTCCAGACCCAAACATCTCAAGACTTACTAAGTAGAGGTCGACACGAAAGAATCAAAGCACAACTCACCAACTTTATTCGAAAGTTCCAAAAATAGCCGTTTCCAAACAACACGTTACGCAAAAATAAGTTAATAGTCGTTTTCCAAAACAATGAAGGGTTATGGGATGACATATAAAAGTCGCACTCCCATCAATCGAAATTTTTTCAAAACCATAGGTTACGATACAGCATATGCGATTTAAAAGCAATGAGAAAATATTCAAACTCAGAATCGAACAATAAGTCACCCAATGGGATCGACAAACTACGACGAATCAACATCACCAAAAGATGAAAAGTAAAGTTGCGAAAAAGTTTCGAAGATAATTGTATAACAACGATGTTTTCATCACGTATCAAAATAATTTTATCATATCGCATCGAAATGTTTAAAGAAATTAAACTCTTCGCAAGAAGCGAATATCAAGATATATATAATCGTATACCATAGAACGGATGCCGTATATATATACATCTATATACATATATATAATTATTACTTGTACCAAGTGTCAACCACTTGTTAAGCACATAATATGCAATCAAATATATACCACATAAGGCTTCTAAGGATCGGGAACAATGCGCGCGTGAATATCGGACAACGGTGAAGGACTCGTGAAAATTTTCCGAAAACAGTTGTAGTCCAAGTATTGTAAAACGACTTAGTTCACTACAACTCGTGCTCTGGTACCACTCTGTAACACCTCCAAAATGCGATACGCAGCGGAATACAACGATTGAGGTGCTACTTCATAATACATGCACACGAGTCCTAGTAAACGTTCAAAGATACGTTTATAAAACACAATTTCATTTATTAGAAAGATCAGAGTTACATAGGTCCCAATACCATTATAGAAATTATTTCTAAAAGTCACAACACGACTTGATTTCTAAAACACTTGTTTAGTTTATGACACAACTTCACCGAGACACCGTCCTTGATATCCGCGTTCCGTCCCATCCAGCCATCAACAGAAATTAACCTAAGCTACATGCTTAAAAAGTCAATAAAACGTTGAGTGAATTCATCGAGTTTACAATTAACACATAGAACGCATATTTTGGGTTCCACAAAACGTATAACGTTGGCTCGTAAGTCAAGTTATAAAAATAGTGATTTCCAACTAAAGAGCCCGTGTACCGAAACTTAACACATTCATCCCGTAGGACGAAATCATGACCGAGAAGTATGCCACTTCTCCTAATACTAACCACAAAATGTCCGTTTGACAGGGTGGTCCCAACGGATTCAAACCCCGGACAGGGTTGTCAAACCCAATAGATCTATTTAATGCATTAGCGTTCACCAACACATGGTAACTAACGGTCACACAGCAAAAAGGCATATACTCAGTAGTGAAGGAATCATATTCAAGTATCAAAAACAGTTTGCGTTCAATTTCACAAAACAAACAATATATCCCCTTCGCGGAGTTAAAAAAACATTGAAAACTTTAAAAGAGATGCTATGAACTCACCTTGATCAAAAGCCCGATGATTAAACAATAAAGTCCTAGCACGAAAATCGCACAAACGCGATCACGACCTATAATTAGACATTTCATTACTATCTCGAAAAGTAAATCAACGATGCGTTCAATCTATCAACAAAAACATATATAGTATATATATATATACATATATATATATATATATATAGTCGAATATATATATATAATTATATATATATATATATATATATTAATTCATACATGTGATGAGAAATCCACTTACGACTAGATCCCAAAACCCCACAACATTGATGTTATAAACTGTCCCTCACGTTTTAATCTTACGTACTTTTAATTTGAAAACGGAATATTTCGATAACTTCTATTTTTAGAAAGTTACTATTTTCGGAAAGTTACCATCTTTGTTAAGTTTAAATATCTAAGTATATTTTTATACATACCATTTTTAATTTATATTCATCTACTTAAACATCTCTAATGGGAAAAACTAAAAAAGATTTTTCATTATTTAAAAAAGCTATTGGAGATATTTTTTTAACCATTGCATCAAATGCTTTTTAGAGAGTTTTTAAAACGTCTTACACATTTAAAATGTTCTATGCATTTAATTGCATTAAATGCAAAAAGCCCTCAGAATCTTTTGCATTGGAGATCTCTTATTTAAATTATTCTCCGTATAAAGTCTTATATATGACCCGTTGACTTTTTAAAGTTAACATTTAGACTTTCTTTGACTTATTATAATTATATATTTTAACCTAAATCTGACTCCATCAAACGACCATCTAAATCACATTTTTCACGATTCGACAAATTAGAGATTTTATTGCGAAACGATATTCCGACAACTTTTTATTTTTATGCCGAGACCCTGAAACGTCGACAGAAAACGAACAAAATTTCCCCTGCAAGGTCTGCAGAACTTGTATTTTTAATAAAAACGCAGCAGTTTAACCATTGGTTTTGACCGCTCCGCTATATCACGTTTTCGTGACTTTGACCAAAAAGAGATTTATAGAAAACGTCATTCCGTACAAAACTTTCGTAGTTTCGCCGGAAGGCCGAAACAACTCGAAAGTACCCAAAGGCTGTCGAAAATCAGATCACAAGAATAAATTACCCAAGTGCTGTTGAAATTTATAAGTTTTTCAAACTTGTTTTCGCTTCTAGTTTCTTCGTTATTAGAGTTAGAAGCTCTACCTTTATCAAAACGATCGAACTCGAAAGCTTTATCATATTTATCAATTGAAAATCAGATTTTTACAAAATCTCAAGCCTTAGAAAACGTGCCAACGATTCTGCTCATTTTTGACTTACATACCAAACTCCCCGCAAACTATTTATACCAACATTCACATCGCAATATATCTAGTATAACCATTCACCTCATTCAATCTACCCCTCGACACTTTTTAATCTAATCTATGTCAAGTATTCGCTCGAAATTTTATCACATGCATAATTAAAAATCAAATCAAATAATGAAGCGCGAGGGCCAAAAACCTTGTTGTTAACAAACTGACATGATTCTAATGTCGCGAAAGAAGCATGAGGAGGATCTAGAAGATATATAAAGTTGTTTGATTTTGGAGAAAATGGCAAGAAAGTAATAAAACATGTTAACTAGTATTTAGATAATACTTTTGGATATTAATATCATTTAAATATAATTAAAATGCTTATTTGGACATAATGAGATTTTAAAAGATTTTAATGGATATAGATGTAATTATGAAATTTAGAAGGATATTGATGTAATTATGAAGATTTTCAAGGATATAGATGAAATTGTCCTAAAAAATAATGATGCCATTGATTTCAACTTAAAAAAATTAAAAAAAAACAATGTGATGTAGTGTTTTTATACTCCCTCCGTCTCATTTTAATTGTCCATGTTTCCTTTTGGGATGTCCCAATTTAATTGTCCCACTTAACTAAAAATAGTATAGGGAAGTTTGATTCAAGTTTTTTATAATACCCTTAGTTTGAAATTATTATTACAAACATTTAAAAAAAGAACTTTAATTAATTAACTAAGGGTAAAATTGTCATTTTTCTAAAAAGTAAGAAAGAGAAAGCAGTAATAAATACAGTTGTATCATAAAACAGTTTGTTTATTGTTAGGATGACAATATTTTTTGGGACGGCAGTAATTATTAGTGATGGAGAAATTTAACTCACGTGTTTAAACTCATGCATACAGCTTTCATCGTGTAACACACATAATATACATTTTCTCTCTGATAATTTTCATCATTAATTTTGTCAAATGTCATGATTTTAAGTTAAACATATCATTAGCTATAAGTTCTAGTTATGAGATCATTTTTCGTGTATTATAACCATCTCCAAAATGTGGTAGTTGTGTGTGGCCTTTAAAAGGTACCAAAACCTTAGCCTTGCTATTTGAGTATATATATAATTTATTAAAGCGGTGTTTGGAAATGCTTATTAAAAAAACAGATTATGCGTCTTGAAAATAAATAATTAGATAATCATCGGTTATAAAACGTGATTATGAAAAATAGTGTTCGGATATGATTATATTATTTGAAATCGCAATAATCAGATGATCCATTAGTAAAAAGGAGCAATACACATACATAGTAGTAGTTGCGGCCTTGCGGGTATTTATGTAATTTGCATTTGAGATAAAATGTGTGGTTATCAAGCAGCAAGGACTCAAGCAGAAGTTACAAAACTGCGTTTTTGGGTGACTGAAAACACACATAAAACGCATTAGAATATTCTTTAGCAAATACTACGGGTCCCGTTTTGGTTTGTACATGTGTTTAAGAATATAATTTGAATTTGGATCTAAATATGAGTTAGATTTGGATTTAGTTTGATAAATAATTAATAGTGAATAAAAGTTAATATTAAATGATTATATTAAAAAGGTAACTTTCTCTCGTATTTTTTTGACTATTTTTTACATGAAGAAAAAGAAAATAATGACATTGTTATAACAAGAAAAACAAAAGAGAGGGGAAAAAAAAATTGAACTAAATGAAAACCGTATGAAAAACTAGAAGGGGGTTACATATATACCTACCCCGCTTATTTAATATAAGGTTTTAAAGTGTTTGTAAAAAATCCATAAACAACATTATGTGAATTCAATACTTGCATCAATATAAACAATATACCTAAACAATTAATGAGATAGTAATGAAAAGTATGCAAGAACATAGAAGATATAGAGTACGAACTATCAAACACAAACGCGAAGATTTATAGTGGTTCGCAACGAAGCACCTCTTCGCCCTACTCACTCCCCGAGCACCAAACTCGAAGAGTTTTCCTCCCTATGTCCAACAAAGCTCCCTTATTGCCGAGAAAACCATACACAACTTTTGCTTACACTCGATTTACGACACAAAGCTAAATGTCGGAGTTCTAATCTTAGCTAGAACCAATCTATCACAACACAACTTCACGACTGTACCTACTTCAAAAAATTCACAAACTTCACGACTTCACGACTTCTTCACAACTTCAAGACTTCTTCACAACACTACTTATATCCAAACATCTAGCAACTAAACTGGTAAGATCATCATGATCTAACTAACTTACAAATCACCATAGATCTAGCAACTACACAACAATTACAAAATTCTAAAGATTTACAAGTTATGATATGGATGCAATAAGATTGCAACAATACACAAAGGTGTAATACTTCTTCACTTGATGATAGGAAGTATTCTTCTCTTGCACTTGAGGAATTAAGCTTGGATCACTTGGAAACAAAGCTTTATGATTAAATGAAACAAAGGATTGTAGAGAGGGAAGTGTAGGTTATTTGGGCAGAAAGAATGAGTGCAAAAGGTGAGAAAATAGTGGGGAAAAGTCCAGTATTTATAGGAAAAGTGTGGGGAAAGCGTTTACCTAGGAGGCGGTCCCCTAAAATAGGGTATGGGTGGGCGGCAATTATCCCCTTCAAATTAAGGGGGCTGCCGTGTATTTAATGGGGCCCCCTTAGACTACGGGCCTCCCCAGTTTGTCTTTTGTGTAGGGAATTTCTAGAACTTTTCTAGCCGTTTTAGGTCCGAAAATTTGAATTTCAAAATGTTTATTTTGAATAAAACATTTCTTTTAATTGTAGAAAATATTTTGTAATGTTTATAAAAATGTTTACAATATTTTATAAAAGTGTGAGGTTGAATAAAAATTTTCTTTGATCATAAAATGCATTAAGTATTTATTTATTCATACATTTGAGTGATATAATTTATCGAAATAAAATTTACTACAAATAAATTGTTTAACGTTTTAATTTTACACAGAACGCTTTATATTGTTTGATTATCAACAAAACGTAAAATGTGAAAATATATTAATAATGTTTTTAGCAATATATTTTGTCAACAAAACGGGAAAAAATAAAATCCATGTCTTGCTCCTTGTTTTTTTGAAACCCCTCCTCACAGAGGGGTGTGACGCGTAATATTAAAACCCAGGAATACTAAACAAACATTGTTTTTTTACTTTGAGCCCAACCCTTTTAACTCAAACCCCCATACCAAACGCCCCCTAAAGTTTGATCATCCACATTTTGAAGTCGCAATAAGCAAATAATCCACTTTCAAAACGCAATCTGAAACATGTTAGAAATTGGTGTGTGTGTGATGATCCTGGATATCTCTGTTGTATCGTGTTGAGAGCTACGAGGTGTGGGCACTTTTCGCATTAAGTATTCGACACTATAAGAGCCTGGTTGCATGAAATCTAATCGGGATAACAAAGAGAATGGCAGTTTGTGTTCTAGGACACAAGATCACAAATCAAGAACAATAGGAGGAATTGTAAAGTTTATTCGTTATGTAAGGAATGAGACTAATGGATCTGTTTTTATAAAACGGATTCTAATGACATTAAGCAGTTAAAGTTGGTTGAAACCAACTTTCACAACTATTTTTTCAACAGTCACACTGATTGGGGAAATAAGAGGGAAAAATGGATAACTTACTTGGAGCACCAAATAATAACCGTTTGGATCAAAGGGCGCTGCCCTTGTAGACCCCGTGCATTTTTGTCATGGTCCTGAAACAAATTAGCTCAACGAGTGTGCACTTCACACTTCCCTAACTCGTATCCGAGCCGAATATGAAATCTCATTAGTCTCTAGTAAATCGTCATTACCTAAATGGCCGTCGATGACACTAAAATCCACCAAACAAATCCCCCGTATTTTTTACAAACGACACATTTAGAGGTCGTTCTCTTGTATCTAGCGTTGTGTATTATGAAGTAGCACCCCAATTGGTATTCTGCTGCGTTGTGATTTTTGGGGTGTTACAATTTTCATCTTTGTATAATACACATTCTAAATATTTGAAAATCGAGGTGTTGTAACGATTGAACCCGTCAATCCATTTGAATACCTGAAGATACTATACTCATTCGTTTCTACAACACTTTAAAGTTCATTTACTTGACACTTTACAAGCCATGTGTCCTAATCCATTTATGAAAATATAGGAAGCCAAGTCCAAGCTTCTTGAAGCGGCTAAACATCATGTTCACATAGGTGGTCCTTTTTAGTCATGCCCTGCTAGCACTTTTTCAAAAGAACCATTAAGAAGGTAAACTTCAACCTAACATCACTTGCAGGTCTGAACACATACCTCTGGATAAATACATGTGTTCCAATCTCTAGCTATGAACTTTCCACATTGAATTCAGCTTCTAACGATGTATTAGAAGGGAATTTGGGTCTCTTATAAATAGTAGATTTAGCTAGACTTTAAACTCATCCCTAACCTTGACTTAATCACTAAGTCCCTAGCTAAACCCTTCATCAAGCAGCTAGCTAAATTACATTGTGTCCGAAAAAACTCAATGGTTATCACACCATTCCTGATTAGCTCTCTAACCATACTATGTCTAACACCTAAATCTCTAGACTCCCCATTGTAAATCTGACTATATGCCCTAGCCATTGTGGGAGCACTATCACATCGGAAAGATATTGGTGCTATTAGTTTCGGCCATATTGGATTCTCATGTATCAAGTTTCTTAGCCATTTCACTTCTTTACCACCAGCAGCAAATGCAACAAACTCAGATTCCATAGTCGAACCAGTGATGCATGTTTGCTTTTTGCAAGCCCATGAAATGGCACCTCCCCCAAGCAAGAACACCCATCCACTCGTAGAAGATGAATCTTCAACATGATTTATCCATCTAGCATCTGAATAGCCTTCTAACACAGAAGGATATCCAACATATGATAAATCATAATCCTTAGTACGTCTCAAGTACTTAAACACTCTTGTTATTGCTTTCCAATGCTGTCTACTAGGATTACTAGTAAACCTACTCAATCTACCAATAACATAGCCAATATCACGTCTAGTACTTGTGATAGCATACATCAAGCAGCCAATAGCCCTTGAGTATTCAAGCTAATCTACAGGTTCGTGTATTTGGCTTAAGCTTTTCTATTGGATCTATGGGAGTACTCACTAGAGAACAATCTTCACGATTAAACTTCTTGAGTATTTTCTCAATGTAGTGAGATTGTCTAATTACAATCCTTTATTTTCACGTTTAATCTTAATACCAAGAATCACGTCTGCTTCTCTCATATCTTTCAATGAAATTTTTTGATGAAAAAAATTTCTTAGTTTTATCAACTTGATTTTGGTTAGTTCCAAAAATCAACATGTCATCAACATATAGACAAATTATGACACCTTTACCGGAGCTATCAAATTTGCTAAACACACACTTGTCAGATTGGTTTAAGAGAAAACCACTTGACAACACAACCTCATCAAACTTTTGATGCCATTGCTTAGGTGCTTGTTTCAGCCCATACAATGACTTAACCAGCTTACACACCTTATGCTCATTACCCGGTATAACAAATCCTTCTGGTTGCTTCATGTACACTTTTTCATCCAAATCACCCTTCAAGAATGTTGTTTTGACATTCATTTGATGGATCACTAGATTGTGAATAGTTGCTAAGGCTAACAACAATCTAATAGTAGTGATACGAGCAACTGGTGCATAAGTATCGAAGTAATCAATTCCTTCCTTTTGTCTAAAACCTTAGATTACCAATCGAGCTTTAAACTTTTCAATTGTACCATCGACTTTCATCTTCCTTTTGAATATCCATTTGTAACCTAAAGGTTTGCAACCAGGGGGTAAATCAGATAAGACCCAAGTATTATTTTCCATAATAGAACCAATATCATCATTAATCGCTTCTTTCCATAAAGCAGCATCCCGAGATTGCATAGCTTTAGTATAGGTTCTAGGATCCTCCTCTATACTAAAGCAGTAAAAGTATTGTGATCCAACTTGATCTCTCGATCCCTCAACTAAATATAGCTGAAAATCAGAATCATAAGATTTAGCTTTTCGAACTCTTTTACCTTTTCAAGGTTCAGGAATCTCACTTGGTACTTCATCAAAATGATCATCCCTTTGAGATTCTTGCACAATTGGTATAATGTCCTTTGGTCTAGGTATTAAAGAGAAACGGTTCTCATCAAATATTGCATCTCTTGATTCTATAGTTGAGTTTATAGAAACAGAGTCATTAGGTTCAATAACATAGAACCTATATGCCTTAGAATGCTCAACATATCCAACAAAGATGCAATCAATACCCTTTTCACCCAAAGTTTTCCTTTTCGGATCAGGTAGCCTAACAACGACTCTACAACCCTAAACTCGCAACAATAACAAGTTGGGTCGTTTCTTATACCAAAGTTCATATGGTGTAGTCTTGTTCCTTTTATTAGGAACCCTATTCAACAAATAGCAAGCCGTTAACATAGCTTCTCCACAGAACCCCTCACTCAAACCCGAGTAAGATAACATGGAATTAACCATTTCCTTAAGAGCTCTATTTTTCCTTTCAGGCACACCATTTTGCTGTGGTGTGTAAGGAGCTGTAGTTTCATGAATAATTCCACAGATTGGAAAATTACACTATCATTATATTCACCACCTCTATCCGTCCGTAAGGTTTTAATTAACTTATTTTGTTTCAATTTAATTTATGTTTCATAAATTCTAAATTTATCAAGAGAATCCAACAAGTCTTTAGTTATAGCACAAAACAAATGTTTACGGCGTAAACCCACTAATTGGTTACGGCGTAACCAATTCTCAAATAATTTTTGCCACTCACCCAGCACGATTACGGCGTAACCATACACTTATGTTACGGTGTAATCACTGCACTCTATGTCATAGTAGATTTTAGATGTCCTTATTTCATTCAGAAATGCAACTATACAAGAGACACTTCCTTTTCCAAGACAAACACCGATCAAAACAATGCGTGCCTTGCTTACTCCATCGGTAGATAATGATGAAAAAACCAAACACAACCATTAAAGAGTGTCTTTTATTCAAATCACGTTATGTGATCTGTTGTACGAACATCTAACAAGAGTAAACATTATATATGTCAAACAAACACAGACAAAGACTACGTCAAAATATACAACATTTACAATTAGTGATCATTCATAAATAATTAACATATACTCAGAATCATACATTTAGCCTTTATACTCAACTGTCACACAATTACATGATTCCAAACATTCATAATTTACATGAATCTATAATTTATATGTGGCAATTAACTTAAGTATTTCACAATTTAGCAAAAGCACAATAAGAAAATCACCCCGAAACCTCTAATAATCTAATAATTGATTGATTGAAAAACTGTCATTCACAGTTACCGCCAAATACAGTTTTGCCACCCATCCAAACTGTTTTTCTTCTTTTATGAAAATTTTTTATTTTCTCTTTTCCCTTTTGAATGAAATTTTCCACTCATCATGCAGAAAAACAAAACCAAGCATAGAAAGAATTGTATTGTTTCTTAAATGCTTCGCAGGGAAAATCAACAAAGGGGGACAAGGTTCAAAATTCCATCTAGTACTTTTAACAGTTTGATAGGTTTTATAAAATTCATAAATTATTAATGCCTATCAATGTGTTTAAAGATACAAACTTTAAAACATCTAAACTGATAACCATGACAACGCAATTGCCATTTTAATAATTAACCATGACCACACAATAAATACATGCAATTTATACCACAAGATTCAAAACTGAGTATGAAATGCGTACTCATAAATATGAATGAACCGGCAATGACTTTTCCAACATATGAATCCCTTTCTACCATTCCAATTGTACCGAACAGATCCCAATCATGCTTTTACCATTTGAACATACATATACCAATGTTTCAGACTTTCTTTGTCATCTCCAAAATCATTACGTTCAAACTTTTCCGTATTTCCTGTTGCGTTCATTTAGTCACAGATTCCCAAAACATTTTTCATCATCCAAAATACCAGGAACTTTTCTCCGTAGCAAATACCAAAATCTTCATTTCTTTCAACAACACTTTCACAAAATTTCATCCGCGACTATCACAAACAAAATACTTTATACGTTTGTTAGAAAATTAGGGCGTGTGTGATGATGTGATAATCTTGGATAACTCGCTTATATCGTGTAATGATGTTTCACTTTCCGTATAAAGTATTTCGACCCATATCAATGTCTGGGTTGCACGAAATCTCTATCGGGATAATATAAGGAGTATATCAATTTGTGTTCTAGGCACAAGAATCATAAATCAAGAAGATTAAAGGAATTGTATGGGTTTTTTTGTCCTTGTTCTGAGAATAATCTGTCCTTCTATATATAATACAGACATGTGATAGTTTATATCGGTTATCGGGTGGTTAAAGTCAGTTAAAACCGAATTTACAAAACTAACTGACAAGAACTTTACGGCGTAACCAAAATGGTTACGGCGTAACCTCAAACCCTTCATGTGTTTACGGCGTAACATCATATGTTACGGCGTAACACCTGCAAACTCTGTCTTAGTGGACTTCATATTAACTCAACGAGTGTGCACTCCACACTTCCCTAACTCGTATCCGAGTCGAATATGAAACCTCATTGGTCTCTAGTAAATCTCCATTACCTAAATGGCCGTCGATGACACTAAATCACCAACATTCTTCGGTAACAAGTTATTATCTCTGTTTTGGTTACATGTTCATGGTAACAAGTGCTGCAATCATTCACAGCCTGACTTTGTTTTCTAAACCCAAGTGATTTTTTCACTAGTTAACAAATCGGTATTCAATCACGTGATTTTTTCTTTGGTTAACAAATCAATTCACAATTAAGCTTTACGTTTGTTCCTTGTAGATTTGTTATTTATGTAACAAATTAATCTTTATCTTTGTTTCTATGGTATCTTAGTTTCTTTGGTAACAAATTAATATTTTCCAACAGTTGACATATTCTCTTGTTATATTTGGGCTCAAGAACTGATACGCCTCCATTTCCCATTTGGGCTCAAGAACTGATACGCCTCCATTAATATTTCCCAACAGTCGACATATTCTCTTGTAGGTTACGTACACTTCCGTTTACGATTTCTACGTTTAACGCGTATATTTTGCGTTTTTCGTGTTTTATGTCAAACGAAACCCTGAAAACTCACCACGTTTGCATGCAAGCTCGTGATATCATCTATTAGTATCATTCTTGTCAAAATTTCAAAATATATCTTCTCCTTCCTCTTCTAAATGTTCTATACAAGCTAAATTAAATAAAAGGCATCTTTTAACTTTAAAAAAAATACATGTGTATGTGATGTGTAAGACTAGGAAAGTGACTTCCCATGGAGTCATTCTCATGCACATTTATCTTGTAAAAACATCTCCATGTGATTACTTATACTATTTTACTCAAATGACTAACACTTAACCATGACTAGTAAATCCTGCATCATGGGTTTCAAAATTTGAGCTCATGTCTTCCACTTTTTCCTTTGTGAGCCGAGCACACACAACACACCACAAGTGTGTGTTAGTCGTTGACTTGGTCAAGATACATACACCTAAACCCTTATCTCATCCTATAAATACCCACTTATATTCATTCTAGGGTTCCATTTTCATTTTGCAAACTAGAAAATTTTTCATCTTCCTTCCCCTTTTCTTTTAGTAGCCACGACTCAAAATGGGAACCCATAAGGGTTCACCATCTTCATTTCTCTCTTGATTCCAAGCATTATAAGTTCAATTCTAAGGTTATCTATGGTGTTTCCAAGGTTTTGTTTCATTAATTTCAAGGTTTCTTCAAGAATTAAAAAGTTAGGGTTTCAAATAAATTTTGGAGGTTTTGCAAGATCTTGATTTTTTTATAGATCTAGGGTTTATACTTGTTCTCCATCAGCTTGTAAGCTTCTCTTGAACCTCCCTTCTTTTATTTCTTGTTTTCCTTATGCTTTTGGTTTAAATCCATGTGTTTGTGTTGATTTAAAAAAAAGAAATAAGATGGGTTTGTGAAATAATGAAGATGTTATAATTCTTTTGTTTACTTGTTGTGATTAGGGTTAGGTTGAGATGATTAGTGTGTTCTTGAGGTGATGGTGATGAGATTAGGATGTTATTAATAGTATATTTTGTTATTGGTTCATCTGGTTGAAGGGGATTAGGTTAGTTTTGTGGATTTAGGAAGTTGAGGTTGATTTTTGAAAGTGTTTTAAATTATTTATGAATCTGTCTGAAATTAATAAGTAGGTTAAAGGGTGTTTAAAAATGTTTTAAGATGCTAAAAGTCTAAGAATGTGTTAGGATATGTTCCCCCGGTCGTTTTGATATAAAGAACACAAAAATCCGCCTTATAACGAAGGAGTTAAGTCCATTTTAAGAATCACGAAACCATGTTAGGAGATTTTATTGTGGTTGCTGATTGGGATATTAAAAATGAGTTTTCGGACACTTTCAGGTTTGTTTGAGCTTTAAAAACATAGGTGAAACATATAGTAACACTTATATATTAACTAGGGACATTAGAAAGGTCATAAACATATTGTCGAGATGACGTTTGGGATTTCTAAATGGGAAAAGTTTGTAATAAACGTAAAGTCACTATTGGCGAAATAACAATGAAATACTAGACATTTAGGATATATTAGAGCGTTTAGGTGTGAAATGGACTTAACAACTATTATTATTAGATAACGTTGGGGTTCGGGATGTCGGGACTTTTAAAAACAGAAAACTACTAAAAATAGTAAGTTTTAGCGAGATAGACGTGGAAGGTAGACGTTTAGGTTTCGTTAGTGCGTTTATGGAAATATGGACTTAGCAAATATAGGGGACAAGATTAACGTCCAGAAATTCTAAACTTTCCTAAGCTGGAAACTTCCCAAAAATAGTAACTTTCCGAATACGGTAATCTTTCGTAAGAGCGGAGTATCATAACGATGATTTTTATTCTTTCCTAAAGTCATGTTTTTTTCTTTTATAAGCGTTTCGTACTATATTTCTTATATTTTCTGTTTTCCTTAGACGCGTCGTTTATTTAGGTCACGTCTAGGATTGTGTATTGTTCTTCGCTTACTTGATTATCATTCACTCATCTTGTTTAAGGTGAGTTCATAGCCCCACGTTTTCTTGTTTTACATATACTTTATAACATTTGGGGTGAGAAACATGCTCATTTACAACTCGTTTACATTATTGGTTTCAAAATTGTTTATATGCTTGATTACAAACTCGTTTATATGATTGATATCACACTCTTTCTACTTATAGATACAAGCACTTAGAGCTTTTACGAATACGGTGGTTACTTTTACTTTGGACACAAGTGCTCTATTGAACTCTTACTTGTTTATGTGCTTGCCTAAGTTACCCTATTGCCATGAAGTCCCCACTATCATGAACCGTTAATTTCTTGACCGGAGGTAATAAGTAGATCTATTGGGATTGAACTTTCCCGTCCGGGTAGGTAACAACGCACTACCATGTAAACGGACGCATTTCATTTGAGGAACTAGGTGTTTGGCAATGCACCTACTGGGGCACCAACTTATAAACAACGTACACTTAAGGCTTCGGTGTCATGAGCTTAGCGCAACGTAAATACCTTTTATGTGAAGTTGTATCTGTTATAACTGTCGCATACGTTTTGAAATCTTATGGTCCACACTAATTTTGTTAAACGTTTCCAATTACTAGATGTTTTCCATGATACCGTGAGTGAAACAGTATTCACTAAACGTTTTGATTCTTGTAAATAATTTACTTAAACCTATGAATTCACCAACTTTATGTTGACGTTTTAAGCATGTTTTTCAGGTGCTTTGCTTTGGACTTCTCTGATGTGCTATGTGGAGTCTATGTGCAATATGATATCATCCTTCAAGAGTTTATTATCATTCATACTCGTTGTCTTTTGAAAAATTAATTATGCTTCCACAAAGTTTTAAATTTCATTTCAAATCTTGTAAGACTTATCCATTTTTAATAAATACAACGAGTTATGATTTTCAAAAAGTCCATTAGTGGTCGTTTCCTTGATATTGTGTGATGTATATTATGACGTCACACCCCCGGACACGTATTTCGTCCAGTCCCATTTGGGGGTGTGACACAAACTAGGATCCTATAAACCTTAGATATTTTTCCCACGCACTTGATATTAATCTATCATCATCTACGGTATACACGAAACTGAAAAC
>BQNB010157435.1:0-15151 GCA_026074375.1 Tanacetum coccineum | reverse complement strand
TCTAGAGATAACAGCCATTTACTACAGGTGTGCAGAATTTGCGCACCTTTGCCATTTCGGCTATAACTAATTCATCTGACATCGAATCGGGTCGAGTCACCCGGTAAAATAATCACAAGACATAGGGCTACAACCTAGTATTTTTTTTCTTAATACCCAATACCTACTGATATTGCCCAGATCCTATGTTTTATCAACTGATCAGATTCTGAAAATTTAACTATGAACTTGGTTCGAACTAGTTTAAGTGGCATCGGGTTTGCTAGGTTTTTCGGGTTAGGTTTTTGGGTTAGGACGAGTAGGGGCTGAAATGGATGGAAAGAATATTTAAATGTGATGCTTAGGAAACTTGTAACATGTACAAGAAAGGTTGTACGAAATCCCTTAGAAAAATGAAGGGAAAAAGCATATTTTGAATGTTGTGCATTGTCGGGTTGTACTTAGAGTTTTAGAGAGTTGTACTAGGGTTTTGGAGGGAAATATAATTCAAATATTATGCATTGTAACCTTGTACACATGCCTTATTAGATTTTACTTTTGGTTTGTATGTAAACATTACATATAGATAGGATTTTGATATAAAAGTTTAAGTTTAAAATCCGTTTTGATATACGTTTTGGATAGTGCGTTAAACAGATAACGTATAGAAAAATGGTGATTAAAACATATTGCTTGACATATTATGATTTTTATTTGCAATAAACGTTGATGAGATTTGGCATTGGTGGTTGCGTGAGCTCGTTTACTTTGATTATGTAAGTTACGTTACATAATGGGTGGAATAAAGCAAAAATATTCCCGTGAAAATGGTTGTACTTAATTTAATAAGTAGATATTACATTGATGAAAGTTGCATCTAATTTAATAGGTGGAAATTATATTGATGAAAATTATGGGTTGTTATAGTCTCCCAACCTTAAAGAAATCTCGTCCCGAGATTTAGTTGGATGTTGGAGTGATGTTTGAAAATAGATGTGGATACTTGGCACGAATTTGATCTTCGCGTTCCCACGTAAATTCTGGTCCTCTTTTAGAGTTCCATCTTACTTTGACTATAGGGATACGACTTTGTCTTAGTTGCTTGACTTCTCGATCCATAATTTCTATTGGTTCTTCCACAAAATTGAGTTTGTCATCAAGCCGAAGCTCTTTCATTGGAATGATGAGGGATTTGTCAGATAGGCATTTCTTTAGATTAGAAACATGGAAGGTACTGTGGACATTTCTGAGTTCTTCAGGAAGCTCAAGTGTGTATGCCACTGGGCCGACCCTTTTAAGGATCTTAAATGGTCCAATGTACTGAGGTTTAGCTTTCCTCGCTTTCCGAATCGGATGACACCTTTACGAGGTGACACTTTTAACATAACACGATCTCCAACTTGGAATTCCAAAGGCTTTAGCCTTATATTGGCATAACTCCATTGTCGATCCCTTGCAGCTTGCAAGCGTTGTCGGATTTGTACTATCTTTTTAGTGGTTTCATGGATTATCTCTGGTCCTGTGAGTTGGACATCTCCAACTTTGGCCCAACACACAGGTGATCGACACATTCGACCATAAAGTGCCTCGAATGGTGCTGCCTTAATACTGGCATGGTAACTATTATTGTAAGAAAATTCTACTAGTGGTAAGTGTCTCTCCCATCCTTTTCTAATATCTATAACATAGGCTCGAAGCATGGCTTCAAGTGTTTGGATGGTTCTTTCACTTTTTCCATCAGTCTCGGGATGATATGCCATACTCATGTATAATTGAGTACCCAAAGCACTCTGCATTAACTGCCAAAATCTGGATGTGAAATGACTGTCACGATCCGATATGATGGATATCGGCACTCCATGCCATGAAATTATTTCCTTTATATACAACCTTGTAAGGGTTTCCATACTATCTGTCGCTTTGGTAGGGATGAAATGTGCTGATTTGGTAAGGCGGTCTACAATGACCCAAATTGTAACGAAGTCCATCGTAATTCTTTCCCATTTCCATGTAGGAATCTCTGGTTGTATCAATTAGCCAGATGGCTTCTAACATTCTTCTTTAACTCTAGAGCATGTTAAACACTTGTCAACATATTCAGCGATGATCGCCTTTATGTTAGGCAACCAATAGAGTTTCTTTAGATCCTGATACATCTTGTCAGAACCTGGTTGGATGGAATACTTTGATTTTTGGGATTCATGCATGATCAAGTTCCTCAAACCACCAAAGAGTGGTAACCAACTTTGATTCTTGATACATCGGGTTCCATCAGGACCTACTTCAAATGCTTTATCCATTCCTCATAGGTTCTCAGCTTTGATGTTCTCTTCTTTGATCGCCTTAGTTTGGGCTTCGAGGATTAGTAATGGTAATTTTGGTTTAAGGGTCATGACTAATGCCCTAACTAAGAGTGGTTTGATTCGTTCCTTCTGGCTTAAGGCATCTGCTACAACTTTTGCCTTTCGAGGATGGTAATGAATCTCACAATCATCATCTGCGAGTAATTCTAACCAATGGCGTTGTCTCATGTTCAACTCTTTCTGATCAAGGATATGTTGAAGGTTTTTATGATTAGTGAACACAGTACACTTTGTGCCATACAGATAGTGTCTCCAAATTTTAAGAGCGAACACTACTACTCCTAATTCGAGGTCGTGTATAGTATAGTTCTCTTTATGAGGCTTGAGTTGTCGGGATACATATGCAATAACTTTTTCTCTTTGCATTAACACCATTCCTAAACCTTGGAGTGATGCATCACAGTAAATGACAAAATCATTGTTTCCTTCTGGTAATGCTAAGATTGGAGCTCCACAAAGCTTCAGTTTTAGCAGTTGGAAGGCTGACTCTTGGTTTTCTCCCCAGATATACTTCTTGTTTTTCTGGGTTAATTCAGTTAAAGGCTTTTCAATCTTCGGAAAATCTTTAATAAATCTCCAATAGTAGCCAGCGAGTC
The DNA here is from genome assembly GCA_026074375.1 of Tanacetum coccineum. Classification (NCBI taxonomy): domain Eukaryota; kingdom Viridiplantae; phylum Streptophyta; class Magnoliopsida; order Asterales; family Asteraceae; genus Tanacetum; species Tanacetum coccineum. The sequence continues at coordinate 12,213 of BQNB010157435.1, read as the reverse complement.
CTAAGAATTGGCGTATTTCTGTGGGTGTGGTAGGAGATTCCCAATCCTTGACTGCTTTAATCTTGACGGGGTTAACATGAATTCCTTGACTGTCAATCACGTGCCCAAGAAACTGCACGGTACTGATCTAAAAATCACATTTGGAGAACTTGGCATATAATTTCTCCTTTTTGAGTAACTCTAGGCACACCCAAAAAAAACACCTATCAAAACCCCCCCCCGCTCCCCCCCCAAATAGAAGTGCAGCATCCACCCACCTTGATGTGATGCATCACAGTTAATGACAAAGTCATCGTTTCCTTTTGGTAATGCTAAGATTGGAGCTTCACACAATTTTTGTTTTAGCAGTTGGAAGACTGACTTTTGGTTTTCTCCCCAGATATACTTCTTATTTTTCTGGGTTAATTCAGTCAAAGACTTTGCAATCTTAAAAAAACTTTCGATGAATCTTTGATAGTAGCCGACGAGTCCTAAGAATTGGCGTATTTCTGTAGGTGTAGTAGGAGATGCCCAATTCTTAACTGCTTCAATCTTGGCGGGGTCAACGTAAATTCCTTGACTGTCGATCACGTGCTCGAGAAATTGCACGATACAAATCCAGAAATCACATTTGGAGAACTTGGCATATAATTTCTCCTTTTTGAGTAATTTCAGTATTATTCTCAGGTGATCTGCGTGTTCTTCTTTATTTTGGGAGTAGATAAGAATATCATCAATGAACACTATCACGAATTTATCCAAGTATGGTTTACACACACGGTTCATGAGATCCATGAACACAGCAGGCGCGTTAATTAAACCAAATGGCATCACATGGAATTCATAGTGTTTGTACCGCGTTTTGAAAGCAGTCTTAGGAATATGTTCATCCCTGACTCTCAGTTAGTGATAACCTGATCTTAAGTCAATCTCTGAGTAAGTACTCGAACCCTGAAGTTGGTCGAATAAGTCATCGATTCTGGGTAATGGATAACGATTCTTTACGGTAATTTTATTCAGCTTCCGATAATCAATACACATTCTGAAAGATTCGTCTTTCTTTTTAACAAATAAGACAGGAGCTCCCCAAGGCAAAGTACTTCGTCTTTCTTTTTAACTCTTGTAGTTGGTTAGACAATTTCTGCATTTCTGAAGGAGTTAATCTGTAAAGTGCTCGGGCTACTAGTGCCGCTCCTGGAATTAAATCTATTTGAAATTCTACTTGGCGAACTGGAGGAAGGCTGGGTAGATCTTCAGGAAAAACTTCCAGAAATTCTCTAACTACCGGTATATCTTTTAGTCATTTTTCGTCTGACTTCTTCTCCATTACTTGGGCTACAAAACTTGATATCCCCTGGATATATATCTTTTGGTTTTAATACATGATATGAGGCTTAGTCGGGTTTTACTTCGATCACCTCGTATGATCAAAATTTCACCGTCGATTGGGATGTGGACGACTTTCTCGTCACAGATAATTCTAGCATGATACTTAGATAACCAATCCATACCAATAACGACGTCGAAACTACCGAGTTTAATCGGCATGAAATCAATTTCGAAGGGTTGGTTTAGCAAAATCAAGGTGCAACCCTGGATAACGGTATTAGTGCCTACTGGGTTTCCATCGGCCATTTCAATGTCGTAGGTAGTATCTAGTGTAATTGGTGGGATATTAAGCATAGAATCAAGAGATATGGATACGAAACTTTTATCGGCTCCTGAATCAAATAATACTCTAGCTAGATGTTGGTTTAGAAGGAACGTACCCATGACTACGTTCGAATCTTGGTGAGCATTTTTGTCCCTCAGCAAGTATGCTCTTCCGTGGGCATTGTTGTTTGCTCTTGAGCACTGACTTTTGTAGTGCCCTTTCTCTATGCAGGCATGACAAGTTACGGATACTAGTTGTTGGTTGCTTCCAGTGGCTGGCCCTTTGTTTCTGCAGATCCTGGTCAGATGACCCACATTGTTGCAAGTTTGACACTTGACAATGCAAGGTCTTGTGTGATGCAGGGTGCATTTCTTACACAGGGGAAGGCTTTCAGTATACCTACTATTTTCAGTTGGGGTGAAATCATAAGCCCTGACGGTTTCTTGCCTTCTATTATGTTGTTGTTGGTGATCATTGTTGCGGTTGCTATTGTTGTTATGGTTATTTTGGTAGTTATTGTTGTTGGTGAAGGTTCTTCTATCATTAAACTTTTGTTTGTGATCATTGGTTCCTTGCACAAAATTGTGCTTTATTACCTGATCCATTAACCTCTGGGTTATGGTAATAGCTTCCTCTAAAGTGTGAGGCTTTGAAGCGGTAGCATTTCCTTCAATACTTCTGGGTAATCCCCCGATGAAGACTTCCATGAGTTTCTCAGATTTTAGCACCATAGTTGGGCATAAAACTACCAATTCCTGGAATCTTCTAACGTAAGTCTTGAGGTCATTCCCTTTTACAATCAGATTGTAAAATTCATCTTCCATTTTCTTAACCTCGATTCTGGGATAATACTTCTTTATTAAGAGCTTTTTAAATTCGAACCAAGGAATTTTGTAAGCTTCCTTTATTCCAATAGGTTAGGCGAATGAATTCCACCAGGACAAAGCTTCTTCAGTTAGAGTACCAGTAGAAAATTTCACTTTGTAGTCCTCAGTACAGTTGCTACGGGAAAATAATAATTCAGTTCGTTTAAACCAGCGGATGAGGCCAACAGCACCTTCTGTACCTTTGAAATTGAAAGGTTGGCAGCTCATAAACTCTTTGTAGCTACATTTTCTTGCTACAGGAGTTTCTCTTTGTCTGATGTTCCTATTGGTATTGTCAGTATTTGCCATGGTAGCAGCTTGTGCTTCCAGAGCTGCGAAAACACTATCAGCAATTAGTTTCCTGATGGCGGCCAGAGTCATGGCTGGTGCTGTAGATGTTGATGTCCTCTTGGGAGCCATTCTATCAACATTTATAAGACAACACAAAATAAGAATCCATACAATGATATAGTCATATCACAAGTCATTGTATAATAATCAAAATTTTCATACATAGTGATATTGAAATCATTTGACATAGATACTTATTTGATATGAGTCTTAACAAAGAAATATACGTTCTTTGATATTACATTGCAGAATATAACAGAAAATTTTGGAATCTAAGACTTCCAGAGATAGGTACTCTAATAAGCATCTGACTTATTAGGTTCCTCAGGGACTGGTTCACTTTCCAGTGGTTTCATATCGCGACCACTTAGATAACTCATCAAAGGGATAGTGTGGTGGTGGTGTAGTTGACCTAACCGAAGATGAAGATCCAACTGATGAAGACGGAGATAATGAAACGGGTGATCCAACAGGAGGCTTAGTGTCTCTAGGTGGTGTAGGTGGAATCATATGCTCAATGTCTTGATCATTAATCATATCCGGATACAAAGGTTCGAGAAAACCTGGTGGTAAGAGAGCCATAGTAACCTGGATACATAAAGATAAATAACCTTAACACAGGGTATAGGATGGACAGCCACGAAATACATAAATTGGTATCATGAAACAGCGAGGTATAATGGAATCACAACTTTATTATGTCATAAACAACTTGTCTACATATTTTACATAATCAAAATTTTGACAAGTGTCGTTATTTATACCACACATCCCATAGTTAGATTCTAAACAAAAGCTATAAATGACAATGATCTAGTCTAGTAGTCTGGTGGTCCTCCCTTGTGGTTCTTGAGCTCATGGATCTTGTCCAGAAGACTCTTCATATCTGATCGGTGGCGAATAAGGGGATATCCTACAATAAGCATTATAGAGTATAAATCCATGACGCGAGCAAGAAACAATCTTATCTTTCAGGCCTTATTTGCTCGCTTTGTATTCCTGATATCTGGGTAGGGCTTCTTGAATGTTCGGTCTTCTTGTTGGTCAATATCGCTGTAGATTACCGCTCCATTACCATGACTTATATCTTATCCATTCACAGGGCTCAATGCTCAAGAGGTGCCTCATCTAAGTGATTCAAATAGTCTCGATACTGTTCCTCATGACGTCCCAGATGCGTCTTTATGAGAGCTCTCTCCCATCTCAAATACTGAGGTGGGGCAAGAGAGGAATCAGTAGAGAAGGTGATAGAAACGGGCTTGTTTTCTGATTGGTGGCAGAATCTCCTTGGGAAGAAAGAAATCTCGAGGGATTCTATTGTGGTGATGTTGTAAACACTGGAGATGGAGGAAAATAGTTGGTGGAGGGATAGGGCTCGTGCGTGGTGGAATAATTTATTCTTCTTTTGTAGCACGTATATGCTTGCATGACCTTCCATATATGGATCATGTTAGAAAGGTGAGATGGATAGCGTAGCAAAGATCTTAGATAAATCCTCTGAATTTTTATATAAAAGTATATAAAATAAGGAGTTTCTCTAAATAGGCACTTTATAAGAAGGGTATTTTTGTAGGGTGAGGATTTATGGGATCTTATTCTTAATTATATATAGTGCGGATTTTTGAGGATATTCACGTATAATACCCAAATAAATATTTGCATTTCATTACAGCATATATTAGTTTTAAAGACATCTTATTTGGTTACAGGCGTTTTTTTATCATAACTTTCTAATTCTTAGTATTCAATAATTAAAACAGTTTATATTATTGTACGTTATTATTCATTCATAAGTCAAAAAAAAGCTAAATTACTTAAGGATCAAAAGAAGTGTTCCTGATGAGGCTGGGAAATAGGCTGGTGGAAGCCGGGATATATCAGGTAGTACTTGTAGAGGAAAAGCATCTCAAAAATTAGAATTAGATAGGACGATAATAGGGTGGGTGGGAGTAGACATACTCTGTATCAACCCAGTGTAAAATAACATAACCTAATTTATATAATAGTTATTGTATCTTTAACATACTATTTAGGGAAATGTAGTGGTACGGAGGACTTTCTTGGATGGAAAAAGTAGTTATAGTTTAGGTTTTAACCTTGTTCTCTATAACCTCGGCTCTTGATACCAATCTGTAACACCTCCTTATTTGACATATAGCAGCGGAAGCTAAATTGGGGGTATTACTTCAAGAATCAACAGTCATAATCATAGAAAATGACTCAAAAGAGACGTTTTGAAAAATTTAGTTATCATTCAATAAGATATCAGAGTTTTACAAAAGAAGGTCCTAAAATACATATGAAAACATAGAGTTTAAATGATAACAAGTTTGGACGTCCTCAAGTCTAATGCCACTCGTGCCATAGGTTGCTCAATTACATGAGATAAACATGCTAAAAAGGTCAACACAAAGGTTGAGTGAAATTCACAGGTTTGAAATGTAATAGTTGAATACAAGTCAATGTAATAGTAATAATTGCAACGAATACAAGTATCATGGTAAACAATATTATATTATTACACTAAGCTCATGACACAGAAGCCTTAACTAAATGTTATTTATAAATTGTTGCCCCAAACGTGTGCTTTGCCAAACACCCGGAGTTCCTCAAATGAAATGTGTTCGCTGGCCATGTATGTACTAGAACTTTGACGGGGAAGTTCAGTCCCAATAGATCTATTCACGGAATTTACGCTTACTTCGCAAAGTAATTAACGGTTCATGATCGTGGGGTCTTATGGCAAATGGAGGTACTTAGACAATAATATATCAGGATAGCACACAGTTGGAAAATACTTGTATTCATGTTAATAGCATATATCTCCCTACGGAGATTAGAAAACATGTAAAGGTGAGACTATGAACTCACCTTGATAAGGTAGTTGAATGACATCAAATGTGATTTAATTGGAAATAAACGGCCTCGTCATGCAACCTGGGGTAATATGTCAAGTCTTAGTTTGATTGTTTCAAAACTTTATTTCATAAATTTTAACGTAAATGATTTTGGTTTATTAGTTTGTGAAAACATCATATCATTGTTCGAGCTATCATAATCCAGAGGTCATGAAGTAAACGTTTAAAGAGCTAGGACATTTTAAATCGTAAATCCAGCAACTCGTCAAAACGTCTACCCAAATGAAAGCCCCTCACATGAAATTTCCTAGTAACGTGATACGTTATAGTTTAAATGATATGGTTTTATCATTTTAAGTTTCTTCAAAAGCTAGCAGATGATAAATTATGCTATATATATAACATAATTGATTTATAATGTTTCAATCAATGAATGAAACGATGATTGTGTCAGGTTTTAATAAAATCGAGTCTTATAATGTTTAAATATATATATTTTTAATTAATATAAAAATATTACATTTTATACCTTTGAGAATTCGAAAATGGCAATATATACCCTTGGTATATATATATATATATATTTATAAATTTAATCCTTTATTTATAACTTTATATAACTTTTACCCTTAATGGCAAAACAGGCCCCTGTGGTTTAACTTTGGAGTATTTACACTTTTGGCCCGAAAACTATATAAGTTTCAATATTTACAATATATACCCCTTTGCATGGTTCGAATTGCATTTCTAGTTCATAATCCAAAATCTTTGTATTTTTAATCTCGAAATTGATTTGTAGCTTATAGCTTATTACTATAAGCTAAAATAAGTAAGTTTTACGAGCTTGTAGCTTATGAAAAGAGCTTATGATTTTGAAAATCCAAAATGGGTTCATTTGGTTTTAAAATCTTAACCCGATGGGTTCTAGCTTTTAGGATTTGTTTTTAAGCTTGTAAAAATGATAAACGAGCTTATATAAATAGCTTATAGGACAAGCTTTTAGCTTATAGGGTTTACGAATACAGCTTTTTAGGGTTTTAAGGGGTGCGTTTGGTTTAGGAAAATCAAACGAGTAGACTTAGGGTTTCCAAAAGTGTTTAGCTTGAACAAATGATTATATGAAAGCTTATACATGATCTAAAATATGACAAGAGCTTATAGAACAAGTTATGAGGCTTACTAGAGCTTGAATGGATCGTAAATGGCTTGATATGGGTCAAAAATGGCTTGATATGGGTCGAAAACTTGGAGATGAATCAAGAACTCCTTTTCTTCTTAAACCTTGGCTTCTACTTAGCTTAACCTTCCTTTCTTCTCTTCTATGGCTTGGCTAGATCATCATTTTAAGAGAGGGTTTAGTTTAAATGGTAAGTTGTGAAGGTATGTATGTATGCGTGTATATATAGGGCTAGGGAAGGAGTGGTGACCAAGTTGTGTAGAGTAGTGACCAAGGTGTAGCAAGGGTGACTAAAGAGAGCTAGGTTTATAGCTTAGAGAGGTGTTAGGAGGTGAGAGGGGGGTACAAATTACCAAGGTGGTAATGAGGGGGATTTCTTGGGGAACAAGGGTGCAAGTTGATGACAAGTAGGTGACAAGTAGGTTACTTGGGGTGCAAGTTGGCTAGGTGGTGACAAGAAGGTGATGGTGGTGCTTAGCAAGGTAGTAGACATGGTGGTGACAAGGTGTGGTGAGTAGTAACTTGCTTAGAACTAGGTTTAAACTATTTTAGGGGGTTACGGGTCATTAGGGTTTTTTGGGTTAGGGTTTAAGGTTTAGAATGAGCTAAGGTTTAAGTTAGGGAGGGAAAAAGTGTTTAAATGTTATACATTGAGACATGTAAGTTGTGCTAAAGAAGTGGTACAAAAACTACAAAGAAATTGGAGGGAAAATGGATATTTTGAATGTTATGCATAATCGGATGGTACATTGTGTTTTATAGATTTATACATTGGTTTTGGAGGGAAAAGATATTCAAATATTATGCATTGGTTTTGTACATTGTTTTATGGAGCTTGTATATTTATTTTGTATGTAAACATTACATATAGTTAGGGTTTTGTTATAAACGTTAACGTTTAAAATCCGTTTTGATATAACGTTATGGAAAGTACGTTAAATAGATAACATATTAGAATGTTTACTTGACATAAACGTTGATGGAATTGGTATTGGTGGTTGCGTGAGCTCGTTTTGTAAAACCCCGTATTTAAGGTTACTACTATTTCTAATCTCGTAACTATTATATAAATTTAAAGAATTCGTTTTCATTATTTTAGCTGATTTTTATTAAAATCGTCAATTCTAGAACCCTCGCGAATCGTACAATTTAAATTTATCCATTTTATCGATCGAGAAATCAACAATTCCATATTTTAGCTTCGAGAGCTTAATTATTTTATTTTAATACTTTATTTTTATTTTTATTCGTGTTTGGCCGAACCGCGTCAAAAATCATGTTTTTACAATTAATAAATAGTTAACTTAACAATTGGGCCTAAGAACCAAGGTTATAAATAGCGTGAGGCATGGCGTGGCGGTATGGCCAAGCCTCACGCCTTTGCGAGCCATGACGTTTTTAAGGCGTGACATAAAGCGGCACAAAATATAAAAATATTTATAAATTTATATATTTATATCATATTACAGATATATTGAGTTTACAAAAAGTGTCATACATAAGGAATAAAGTTAAGAAACTATCTTTGCATGTAATCTTTTTCATTTCTATATAAAAATACAATTTTTATCAAAATTGAATTTAAAAAAGCCTCCATGCATCACGTTTTATCGCATCTTATCATGTTTTTTCACTCCTCATCTCACGTCAAGCCTTAAGCCCAAGTCTTGGTCCATTGCGCGATGTGAAGGTCACGCCTCGCGCCTTTACGAGGCCTTTGCACGCCTTTTAGAACCGTGCTAAGAACCATGTAATTTAAGTTTGAAAAAAAATACTACAAACCAAGCCCAATAAAAGGGCAGGTTACACCAAACACAAAACTCGTTCAATTTTTTTTGTTATAAAGGAAAGATATCTAGTCTTGATAAATCCTCCCTATATAATGTCCATATCTTACTCAAGGCTTCCCATAAAACACACAGATAGAAAATAAAATGACTCATCCCCCTCCTCTTTACTGTGTTCGACGCCAACACAGATAAAACCACCAAAAACCCATCATCAACCATCCTAAATCACCTCCATTCAATCCCAAATCATTCCTACATTAACCTCATCACTCTACATAATCTTTAAACCAATATGCATTAGTTTTCTCAAGGTTCTTGATTTTCTTGATTTTTGATTTCAAGGGTTTTGATCTAATTAAAGGTAATTGGAGTAACAAGGGTTTAATAATAAGTGTAGAAACAAGATTTGGTAAAGCAAAACTAGTTTTGGTCATTGTTTTTGGGTTGTGTGTGGATCGGCCAAGCATCAAAACCCACAAGGGTTTGATTATTTTGATCACCTAGCTATTGTATGTGTTTTGTAAGTCTCCTATTTAATTTTTACATTGATTAATTATATATATTGCTTGCATGTGTATTGATCATGTTTAAGAATCCATGGCTTAGGTTATATGTTATGGTTTTGATGTTATTGGCAAATTTGGTGATTTATTAGGAGTGATAGGTTAGTTTGAGCATAGTGGAAGTGTGTTTGATGAAAAACATAGGCGATTTAATGGGATTATAGAACCCTTATTTAGGTCAGAAAGTTTGGCTTATGATTCAGAAAATTAGTGATGTTATAAACTGAGATTTTGTTGTCTAATATGATAGGCATCGTCCTAATGAACGTTTCGGTATAAGAATCGAGGTATAACTCTTAAAAACGAATAAGATATGGTCATCAGAAAGTTGGAAATCCAAGTCGTCAAATTCTGCACTTGTCATTCTTGTGCAGAATTTTTAGTCGTGTTGCGAGTATCATAACTTGGTCGTTCTAAAAGCTTTTCTAGATTTTCCGGTGCCTAAAACTAAATTCACCGAACCTACTTACCACTGGTTTTGGCCTCATCGATTCTCAGTACCTATAGGTTAGTTAAAAGTGAATTGCAAAACAAGTTGTCAAAACTGCGATTCTGGTCCAGAATTTAGACTATAAAGATGCAGTGAGCAGGCGCTGTTTTGGGATATGTTGAGTTAGCGCATTTTTTAGAAATGGCTTAGCATCCATCATAAATCTAATTCAAATAACTTCCCAGGAATTTTCCAGACGTTTTCTGATCAAGAGTTTAGAAGGTCAGATGGAGCGCTAAACTTTTTACAAACAATGTCTAGTAGACCCGTTGCGAGAACCCCCCATAGTTGGGTGAATTTTTCAAAAATGGTTAGAAAGTGGCTAAGTGTTTTTTTTGGGGAAGCTACTGAGGTTTAATCTAACAATGCTATATAAGTTTGGTAATATAAGAAGGGGAAACATACATATCGTTTGCGGCCATTTGGATATCCTCTTTTAAGTATGGGCGAACATCTAGTAAAAACCGGCGAAATTTTAGAAAATATAAGTGTAACATTCTTAGTGATTCTCAATCATGGATTCTTAAGCATGGAATTACTACATGCCGATATATATAAATATTTTATCTAGTTACTCTTGATAACGTTACATCTATTATAAGTGGGTAGAATTTAAATACCGCCACTATTAGAAGGTCCGTCATGATCGTGTTACTTCACGTTCTCTTACTTCGTCGCGATTTTCTAAATCCGATTACTTTTTACTTCACGATGATCGTTCATAGCCTCACTTATAAATCCCTATTAAGATTTAAAAACCCTGCGAGGAGATTCCTTCTTGATTTAGAAATCGAGGACACTTGTGATTTAATTATGTGACACGTTGGCTATGAGTGTTGTTACACTTGGTTTGTAAGGCGAGTCCCTGATCCTATCATGAACCTCAACACCGCTAACCGGTGAAACGCTTATGGCAATAAAAAATAGATTATATTTTGGCCTAACAGACCTGTCTGGCATTTGCTTCCTTGCGAGAGCAAACCGTAGACAATATTGTATTTAGTTATTGGGAGTGTGTAAGCACTATCACTCCAGGTTGGGGCACATGGTTAAGGTTCGTTTTGTTGGGCTCTATCAACGTGTGATTGTTCTAATGAAACTAAATATATTATGTCTCATGAGTCGGTGAGGGGGGGGTGTGAGTTGTTGTGTGGTTTATTCAGAAAGTGATGGAGCTTGTCTTTATAAACTACTATTGAGATCTGACATTGATAGCGTACATTTTTATCGACAGTTAGTTTTTATTCACGTGATTTATATGGTGCTTCAGGGGATTGACTAGAACAGATTTGCTAAGCTTGGATGGGACAGAGCGTGGATAACGAAGGACGTGGACTCGGTAAACTTGTACATACGATAAAACGTTTTCAAAGAAACTTAGTCATGTTGTGGCTTATTTAGAAATGAGTTTTCATAAAGTTTATTTGGACCTTGTAACTCTGATCTTTTAATAAAATAGAATTTAATCTTTATTAGTAAACGTTTCTTTTAAAATCGTTTACCGTGACTCGTGAACTTATATTATGAAGTAGTACCCCAATGTTGTATTCCGTTGTGTTGTGAATTTGGGGGTGTTATAGATTGGTATCAGAGCATGAGTCATAGCGAACTAGGTCGTTTTTCAAAACCTGGACTATGATTGTTTTCGAAAAAAATTCATGAGTGGTTCACCGATGTTCGATATCCGCGCGCGTAATCCTTCCTGATCCTTTATGTGCTTTGTGATAGGCCTTTGTTTGTATACTTTATACCGAGACAAGTGCGTTACGCTTGGTATAAATAGTAATTATATATATACGATATCCGTTCTATGACGAACCGCTATATATATGCCTTTCGATCATCGCTACACGCGTACATTCGAGTTGTACTACTGATATTATGTAATGGTGTCGCCATTATGATATGATATGATTAATTTCATATATGTGTAATATATATATACATTACGAGATTATATAGATTTGAGGCTTGGTTAGATTTTTGTGGTTGTGTTTCGGTTTGGTCGTTGAGGTTTGAGCCGCGACTAAGGAACCAAAGGGCTAAGGAACAAGAAGGAAATTTTGTTGATCATTTTCTTGGCATTTACTTGTATTTGTGAGCCTTCTAAAACCTTCCTTGATTGTTATTTTCTTATGATTATGCATGCATTTTAGTTTTATACTTTGGAATCCATGTGTGATTATGTTTAGTGTATATGTATAATTGTGGAAGGATTATTGGTTTGAGGCGTTAGTAGACGAAGATAGGTTAGTTAGGCGTAGTTATGAAGTTGTTGTGTTGAGAAAATGGCATTTGGGTGAATTTTGGAATGGGTCGTTTAGTGCAGACTTTACATCGCCTCTTTTAACGAACAATATTAAATGATATATATATTATTGGGTGTGTTTCGGTCGCATTTAAAATTAGTAAGTCTATTTTTGGAAACTTTATATATAAACTTAACAAGGAAAATAAGTATAAGTATGTGAACCATTGGTGCGTC